>NDXB01011237.1:0-15750 GCA_002631895.1 Agapornis roseicollis
TGTGAAAAAAAAAAAAAAAATGGAGGTGTGTATGTGTAGTTTATAAGTAAAGAATCCCATGAGAATCCCAAGTGATCTGGAAGCCCTTGTATGGGAGTTGTGATGAGTATATTGATACTGTAGTGGGAGTTGCAGTGGTGGGTGGGAGCAGGGTGTGTGGAATAACTGACTCCTCGGCCTAACATCTGCTGTTTTCATCCTTGGTGGCTTCTCTTTCTGAAGTCTCCAATTGCAGCACCATGAAACAATCCCTGAAACAGCCACGTATGGTTCTGTGCGGCCATACAGAGAAAGTCCCCTTTTGGCAAGAGCAAGGCGGACAGAGAGCTTCCACAGTTACCGGGACTTCCAGGCTTTTTCCTTAACCAGCAAAAGCCCAACAGAAAAAACAGCTGCTGCAAATGGGAATTCCAGCCAGCCAGAGGCCAGGAAGACAACAGTGGAGGGCAGTGTAGCTGAGAAGAAAGCAGTCCTGACTACTGCACTTGAAGTGCGAAGCACAGACAGGACAGATGGAGGTGGGTGTTGCAGTACAGAAGTTCACCATCTCCCAGAGAGTTCTCTGGATCTCAAAAGAAGAGGACCAGAAGAGGAGAGTGAAGCCAAAGTAGAAAGCAAAAAGAAAATGGGGTTTGAAGGAGCTGGCTTCTTGGGAAGGAAGAAGGTGCCTCTCCTGGCCTCTGCACCAGTCCTTGCTGAAAGTGGGCCTGAATTACCTGGGGCAGCTTCTCCATCACCTACAAAGACAGCTGCTTCCCCACGATACCGTAAGAACGACTCATCCTGCCAAGACTATGGCCTGTGAAAATGGGGCTGGTAGCAAAGATAAGGTGCAGGTGCCCTCTGGTTGATAGCAGGAATAACATTACATGTTGTGGGTTGTTTTTTGAATGGGACTTGAATGAAGTTTCTTGAATGAAAATTGTAAGAAAGTACCTGGCTGCTGCCAAACCTTTGAAGAGTTGTCCACATCAGTGTGTGGCTTTATGTAATGCTCCAAAATGTAGTACGGTACTTGGTCCAAACTATTGTGCATTCTTGCTTAAACGTGGTCAGGCATGTGATATGTTGTGGTTATTTCTGTTCTGGGGGAAGGGAGGGTGCTAAAGGAACCTGTGGGTGTTCAGTGGAAGATCCCTTTTAAATGCAGCCACATGTTGTTCTGCAGAGCTGCTGCTGTTTTATGAATGGGATCCTTCCTCTGAAACATGCTGTCTGAAATGTTTTCTGCAGATTAAGGAGGAAGCTATTCAAAACAGCATATTATTTTGCCTATTAGTCCAAGTAAATTGCCAGAGAGTGTTGCTTGTGCTTTCTGAAAACATGTGGTATCAGATGGTGGGTTTTGCTGATTGTGACTGAGAGGATGCATAAAAATACACTTGGTGAAATACACAGAACTGGCAGTCTCTTGGGGGCTTCTTTGTCACTTTCACTGGAAAAAGGACAGAGATGAATATGGGAGTAGGTTTAGTGTCATGGTATAATAACTGAATTACAAGTGCTTTGACATGGTATTTTCTATCAGTGTTGCACTGGCTGCTTGCTGTTTGCTTCTGGTTTACTGGGGGTGGTAAACAAATTTTATTGCGTGTAGATAAGTAATATGTAAGCAAAAGGGAAGGCTGTGATAGCAAGTGTTGTATAGGGGGTGGATTAGGAGGCTATCTCTGATAACAGCATGCTTAGATTTAAGCATGAATCAGTGGGTTTTTTTAACCTTTAGCTGAGGTGCTGGGGAAGAGCAAGGGAGAGAACACAAAAGGTAAAGGAACTCCATACAAATTCCTTCATTTGCAGTTTATTCACCTATGCATGAACACAATTTTGTGGTACAGCTTTGTCAGGCTAGGAAGAGCCATGGTTATCCTGCCATGAAGGCCCCTTTTGGGTTTTGGAATGGTAAAAGACTTTTCCTTATACCAATCATGCTGCCCCCACAACCTTCCTCAACTGTGAAAGCTGGATGAGAGACAAAGGTAAGAGCCTCTGTGTTTACAGCCTTCTACCACTGTGTGACTTAGGGATATTGCAGCTGTTCTCTTACCTGTCTGAGGTGTCAGTGCTAGCACACTGGTTTTACTATACATCTAAAACCATGGTGGAAATAAAAGGACCAACTTATCCCACTTCTCACACCCTCTCAACAAACAGTTCTGTTTATTCCCATAGTGGTCACAGGGTGGGGAAACAGCGGTCCTATCCCCTCCCCAAAGGCCATGCAGGCTGCTTTTGGCAAGTTACCCACTTTCCATTTTCTAGAGAAGGTGGTTGTGTTCTTCAAAGGTGGGTGTCAGTGAATGTGGTGTGCTCCTTGGTGACTGTGCTGAAGCCTTTGATGACATTGACAAGATCTTCTTCATCTACATACTGTTAGGAGGGGGAAAAGAAAAGGTATGTAAGCCAAACTAAAGGAAATTCCTTCATTTCTTTCTTCCCATCCCCTAAAAAATGCTTCTGAAAGTTGGATAAATAAGTGCATTTCTACCTTTCTACAGCATTCAGGCACCTGAATCCAAACCAACTAGGTTTTTCATAGTAAGTAATAAATTAAAAAAGAAATCAGTTATTGCATGTATCAGATGATAAATGGTAAATAGTGTTTGTTGCAGTGTGATGGAAACTTGTAAACATGTATTTTTTCAACTTTCCATTTGATGTCTTTTGTAACAGCCCCATCACCTGCAATTTAGGTAAGATTTTGTTCTTCAGGCTTCTAAAGGAGGGTCTGAGCTTCTTCCAGCTGCACTCATGCTAATGCTTTGAGAAAGGGAAAGAGTTGGAAGCAAGAGAGAATGAAACTGTTTCCATAGCATAAAGAGATGATTGCCAGCAGTGTGACTGCAGATACATGTCCTAGGCCACTTCAGCCATGCAGTGTATTCATTTGCAAGATGGACAAAGGGGTGAACAAAACTTGCTGACAGTTCTTAGCTACTGAATGTCTTAAAGGGAAGAAGTGAGTGAAAGCATTGCAGCATGTGTATTTGCAAACTAAACCAAATCATGGTGTTAGCACAAGATAAGCAGGTAGAGTTTCCTGAGCATCAGGAAGCTGTTCCTTTGGCTATGGAGCTCCTATAGAGGTACACCCTGGATGGGCTGTTAATTCCAAGGATCATGAGGATGTGACTGATAACTCAGAAAATGACTCTGAGTCATACCACTGAATCAGGAAGTCCATGAGATGTAGAGTGCAGCTGAAGGTTATAGCTCTAGGTAAACTCATAGGGGTTTACCTAGAGCTATATTGCTATATTCTTACTTATCAGCTTCCTTGGTAGCACCACCCCTGTACTGTGGCATGCCTGGATATTCCAGCCCTTCTAGCTCCTTGGTGTACTATAGGTAAAAGACCAAGGAAGCTGCCTGGATTTTGTGCAGACCATGCAGTTCACTCTGTATTTTGGACAGGATCCACTTGATCACTGCTTACTCTTTGTCACTTTTTACTACCTCATGTGTCCGTCTTTTAAGAGCATTAAGCAGCTTTTTCTGGGAACAAATGTGTCTGGCCCTGAGCCCTTCCCACACATATGCTCAGGGAAAGGTGGAAGCCAAGGAGGGTGGAGGTTAAAAAGCCTTTTTCTTGCTGTCAAAGAGGAAAGGAGGTTGCTGCTGTCCTTGAGAATCATAACTCGTTATATCTGTGTGTTCAGGTCCATGTTAGTGACACTGGCCAACCCTGTTCTCTCTTGTATTAATGAACGGATACTCTGCCTGCCACTCAACCTCCTCCTAGTCCTCTACAGGCAGAGTCTTAAGTCATTTGTCATGAATGCCAAAAGATCTCAGCATTGTGACTCAGCAGAGGACAGAGCAGGTCTTTTCAGCAATTGAGTCCAAGGTCACAGCTCAAGGAGCCTAGAATTAGAAGCTCCTGCTTCTGGACACGGGATGTGCAGAGGATGCCAAGGCATCCCTCCTCACACATAAGCATTTACTGAAATACACGGAGAGAAAAGCCTGTGAGTTGACCAAATAGAAAGGAATTCTTCAAGGTGCATATCCCTGGTAGCCATGATGTTACTAATTCAGTGGAAACAATAGACAGATGCATGTGGCCCCCTCACATCATTTAAGAGCATCATGTGATCACCTGTGGCTCCAGAAGAGAGCAGTGAGGCAGGAAGCATTTTGGGAATGTAATGTCTGACCATGTCCTTCTGGCTGTATCTCCAGCAGCTTTTGATATTTAGACCTTTTCAGGATCCCAGTGAAACAGGCACATCACTATGCACAACAGCACCACAGAGGAAACAGGAGTCCTTTTCCTTACCAAGCCCCGATTGGTCGTGTGATGATTGTGAATAATGGCATCCCAAGGTGGATCTTCAGGAAAAGACTTCTTGTCATAGAGGCTGAGGAGCTGGCTGACACTACGGTGCAGGGAGGCTTGGGAATAGGTGCGATTGAGCTGGCTCTGGCTTCGTCTCCTTGCCCCTGATACAATGTGGGGGCTGTGGTTGCTGGGAGAACCACCAGCTCCTGGAATTTTTGTATCAGCCAGACCCTAGGAGGAAAACACAAGCTGATATATCAAAAACAGTAGGGCACAGTCTCAAACACTTCATCTGAACAAAACAAAGGCAGGAGTAGACGAGAACAGAGAACCCCATGCTTCAAAAAACATGCACAATTAGAAGACACAGCAAGGCATGTTAGCAGACTTCTTCCTTTCAGTCATTGTGACTAATTTCACCCACCAGGAGAAACATGCAGTGTCAGATGCCTTTGTGCATGCTCTCTATGTCATCCAGCATATCACACATCTTGCAGCTCTGCAAGCTAATGACTCTACCTCAAAGTGCGTTGTGTAACTCTTGAGAGTCACACTGCTCGATGAATCAGATGTGTTGGCAATGGTCTCAAACTGAGATTAAACAGAGGAAGGAAAGGTATTAGGGCATGGCAAGGTGCTGTGCAGGTGCACTCTGTTCTTTAAGGAGGGTGTGAATTAGCTGCAGCATTGTGAAGGGGAGCAAGGTAGCAGGATGAGGGGGGAACAGGGGAACTGGGAAAGATGAGGCCCTATGTAATGTTCACTGAGGCATCAAGAGCTGCATGGACAACCAGCACTGCTTGCTGCATGCCACTGACAGAACAGAACACAAGTCATTTTGCCACTTAACAGGAACTCTATCCTAGCTTCTCAGATCAGATCATCTATTGATGTACTGTAGAATCTTCCATTCTATTAAGTCCATGAGCTTATGGAAAAAAGAAAAAGGGGGGGAAAAAAAACAAACCAAAAAGAAAGGAAGAGGCAGAAACATGGAAAGGAGTTGTGCAGGCATACCAAGAGCAAAGGCATTTTGAAGTCAAGAGGACCAACACAGTGTGACAGACAGTAGAGGAAAAGGAATCAAAGACAATGAGACCAAACAACAAGAAGTTTCTTATGCTCTTAGCCTTTGCCAGGACAAGGGGCACACTGGAAATTCCATTGTTAACAAGAGATCCTTCACTGAGGCACAGGTGCAGCTTCTTGTCAACTGAGACAAAAAGGAATAGAATGTGTGAAGAATGCAGGAGTCACTATCCTGCTTCATGGTGCTCACAGGAGAGAGAAGCTGAGAAGTGACAAGAAAAATCATTTCACAGGCTGTGCCTGGGAAGAAGCGATGGAAATAGAAAGCACTGCTGCTCCCACTCTGAGCCTCCTAACAGTTGCCATATTCCTGTTGGGTAGGATAGCATTGCTACTCTGCTACATGGTGGAACATGTTCTTTATCCCTTTTTTTACTGAACTATACTTTATCTTAATAAAAATGATACAAATCCTTCCTCTTTATTACAATCCTACTCCCACCTCCCTGGTGGACCCACACATTTTGGGAAGATCCTTAGCGCATTTCATGGGTATCTGACAAAGACTGTCAGATTGATGCTGGTTAGTTGGGAATACATGAAAGGTTCCACTGAAAAGCACATTTATCACCTACCTTCTCACAGTATGCCAAGGCTTTTTCACTTTATTGCAGACATCAGCTAACATAAGGTGGCATCACTGGCTTTGCATCTCTGTGACTCCAGACTCTTCGTCTTAGGTATCAGAAGCATTTCAGGATCTGCAGGCCAGGCACCATAAGGCTTCTTTTTGGCCTGTAGGCTGGCTTTCTATGCACGCATAGGTACACCAGACAATACTTTTCCTACACTGAGCAGCCTTCACTTGATAACCAAAAGTGCAACAAAGCAGGGGAAGGAGGAAGAAATACCCTGTGTGTGTTTCTGGGGATGGCAAATGAAAGTATATCACAATGCTGTATACTCAACATTGCATTTTACCAAACGTACCGGGTGGTTTTCACCTGATGAATACACACTCATTGGTGATGTTCTTTTCTGGAGTGGAACTAAAGGAGGCCTGTCTCGTGCATAGGGCTGCTTGTGGACTTTCCTTTGAAGGATTAAGGAGAGGAGAATAGCCAAGAGGATCAAACCTAGAACTACCATCAGCACTGCAAACCACAGCTCGTTGTAGAACTTTGCACGTTTGGACTCGGCTTTGTCCTTCTCTCCAGGTGTTGTCAAGATCAGGCCTGTAAAAATCAAGAGGGATTAGGGGAGAAAGAGAATGTTATTTCAGAAAGCATTTAACAATATGCTATCCCTTCCCTCGCTAATAAATTAGGCAGAAGATTAAGTGATTCTGTCGTCACGTACTTTCTTGCACTTACATTCAAGGTTGCATAATGGTTCAATATGCTAGCAGCCTATAATAAAAAGCTTACTACCCTCAAGAGACCCTACTTAAAGTTCTGGTATTGCTGCTTAGGCTGGAAATCACCACTGCATCAGCAGCTCTGGAGAAAGGAGGTGATGAGGGTGTACTGTGAGGGGAAAAAAAGGGCTCTCCAAGTAACCTTGAAGAGTGGAAACAGCTACAGTGATTTCAGAGTGGTACAGACAAGAGGATGTTCTCTCCAGTGCTGTGTAGTGGAAGGCCTCTCAAAAAGAGAGGGAGGAGGACTTAACTGAAATGAGTGATGAATTAATACAAGCAACATGAAATACTTTATTCCTCCTTCCCCCACCTGTTAGAGAAAAAATAGCCCCTTGACTGGCTTTGCTCACACACAAGCGTAAGAAGTCTCAGTGACAGGATTTCCTGGTTGTCTGCAATCTCACATGCGTATCCAGACTCTTTGCTAAGGGATTTCCATTACCATCGCTTGCAAAGCCTCCTCTGCAGTTTGCCTGCGGTGCTAATTGCGTTTGCAGTAGACTCTGAGTACAAGAAGCAATAAAAACCAAAGGAATGTGATGGATGTAGAGCAATGGGCAACATTTTATAATGCCTTTACAGCAGCCTTGCTGAAATTCTGTAGGAGGATGGAGTGAGAGCATGAAAGGTATATGAGGGAAATGCAAAGACATGAAGAAGCTGAAGATGATGAAACTCAAAAGATAAATTCATTAAAACCAGTATGTCAGTTAGTTAGAAATGCTTAGAGCTTAGCTTTGCTTCCCAAAAAAACTAAGGAGTTAAAAAACCTGAATCTTTTTACCATTAGGTGTCTACTACTCGATGGACAGCAAATGACTGAGATGTCACCACACCAAATTCCCTTGCTTCCAGTAAACAGGAAAAGGTCTCATATGCAGAAGGTAAGGTGCAAGTGTTATAAACTGGGTTCTGACAATATAACTGGTTAGGAGAACACATCTCAGATAAAATTCCAGAGCCTGGAGGCTGGTCATATGAAAGAAGCAGGCAGATGCCTCTTGGTGGGGTAGGTGGGATGCAGGGAGGAGAGAGAATATGTATTTTCCTTGTCAAGATGAAGAAGAAAGTTGGAGGACAGGGTTAGAATGCAAGATAAACTTAGTTTGGAAATAAAACATGGAAGAGAGCAGATTCTATTCAGTATTGCATTTTGAAGAAATATATTGATGTAGAAATAGCAGGAAAATATTACTTATGTGAAGTGAGGATCTGAAGCTTTTCATGATGTAAAGGAACAGAAATTCATCCATGGCAAAAAAAGCACATTACCTACATCATTCATACCATAAGGCACTAAGGAATCCCCTGATCCTGCAATGAGGTGCCATCCTACCTGGCATGCCCACAAACACATACAATGAATAGGTGGGGGGTGATTTCTTCACATATTTACCAATTCCATCTCCTGCGCTGTATTTGATGACCGGTGTCACAGCGCTCCCTTCATCAGTGATGCAGGTCACTTGGAACAACAAGGCTGAGCAAAAAAAAAGGTCAGAAAATGAGGAAAAATCTTGATCAGGGCCTCATTATCCCTTATATGTATTTATTGAACTTCTAAACTAGGAACCATGTCAAACCATAGGGAGTCACCACTATGATGTTGTTCATCTTCCACCATCCAATCCTCCCTCTTTCAATGACATACAACTGGCAACTTTCAGTTCATTCATTGTTTTGCCCTAAATCCCTCACACTCCATTCATGGCTGATTGATAGAACATTTTATGTTAAGAACATTTGAGTAAAAACCAAGTATTAGCATCATTGCAGCAATCGGGAAGGTAAAAAATACATTTCAAAATCCTTTGACATACAAGAAACCCAATGCTCTAAAACAGAAAACATTTCCTATTTGTTTTTCATCGGTTGACAGTTTCCTTGTATCCTAAGGACTGCAAATACCCAAAGAGAAACTGCATTTCAAGCCATGACTGATTCCAAAAGCTACTGACTTAATTTTATTCAAATGGAAATTCAGGCTTCAGTCTTTTCTGAAGCTGAATATTTCCATGTATTTTCCAGAGTGTGGTCCTGAAGGGTGGAATTCCAACGCAGCTCCAGGATTTGGACTCACAATGACCCAGAGCAGTGTCACACAGTCACAGAATCACAGAATCATTAAGGTTGGAAGGGACCTCTGGAGATCATCCAATCCAACACCTTGTCAAGAGGGCAGGTCACACAGAAACTGTTCCATGTTGGGTTTGGGACGTCTCCAGAGAGGGAGATTCCACAACCCCCCTGGGCAGCCTGTCCCAGTGCTCTCCCACCCTCAATGTAAAGTTCTTCCTCATGCTGAGGTGCAACTTCTTTGTTTTAGTTTATGGCCATTGCTCCTCCTCCTGTTGCTGGACACTACTGAAAAGAGTCTGGCACCATCCTCCTGGCACCTGCCTTTGAGATACTGATCTGCATTGATGAGACTCCTCTCATTCTATTCTTCTCTAGACTAAACAGGCCTAGCTCCCAGAATCTCTCCTACAAGAGATGCTCCAGACCCCTGAGCATCTTTTGTCACCTTTGCTGGACTCTCTGCAGCAGCTCCTTGTCTCTCTTGTACTGAGGAGCCCAGCACTGGACACAGTGCTCCAGATGTGGTCTCACCAGGGTCAAGTAGAGGGGGAGGTACAATATTTAAGAGGAAGCTCAGCTCCAAGGCTTTTTATAGAATCATAGAATAGTTAGGGTTGGAAAGGACCCTAACTTAGTTAGGGTTGGAAAGGATCATCTAGTTCCAACCCCCTGCCATAAGCAGGGACACCTCACACTAAACTGTGCCACCCAAGGCTTTGTCCAACCTGGCCTTGAACACTGCCAGGGATGGAGCACTCATAACTTCCTTGGGCAACCCATTCCAGTGCCTTGCCACCCTAACAGGAAAGAATTTCTTCCTTAGATCAAATCTAAACCTCTCCTATTTAAGTTTGAACCCATTACCCCTTGNCCTTGGGCAACCCATTCCAGTGCCTTGCCACCCTAACAGGAAAGAATTTCTTCCTTAGATCAAATCTAAACCTCTCCTATTTAAGTTTGAACCCATTACCCCTTGTCCTGTCACTACAGTCCCCAGTGAAGAGCCCTAGCACCCCTATAGGCCCCCCTCCCCAGCATCCCTGTAGGCCCCCTTCAGATACATGAAGGCTGCTATGAGGTCACCACACAGCCTTCTCTTCTCCAGGCTAAACAGCCCCAACTTTCCCAGCCTGTCTTCTTTAAGCCTCTGCTTAGGTGCACTTCAGAGTGTGTCTAGAACACTCCTGTGCTCTTAAGCTTGGGATGGCTATGCAAGGTTTTTCTTTAAGTTCAGCATAAAATGCTATCAATTCAGCTCAATGGCCTTTCACAGAGAGGAAGCTGCAGGAAATTGAACCTGACTTTTGTCAGATGTCCTTGGTAAATACAGCTCTGTGTCAAAGCCGCTGTAGATGCGCTGTCCACTCTCAATCAAAGCGTACTCCTTCAGGCGGCCGTTCAATACGAAAGTGTGGCTCCAGTCTATGTGGATGGTGGATAAATTGCTGACAATAGAGAATGGAGCCATGTACTGAGGTGCTGCAAAGGAAGGAAAAAAGCTCATTTCTAGCCAACAGGCAAAACTGAGTTAGCACAGAGGAGATGCTGCATGATACAAGCTCTCTGTCGCTCCCTCTCTCTCAAGTACACATGTATGAGCAGAAAAGATACAAGGAGAAAAGAGAAAGCTGCTGTAGCATGCCAGCCTCTACACTGAGAAAGCAGAAATATATCCTTAAATTAAACACCTAGAACTTCCTCTTCCTTTTTGCATGTGGTGCAGACACCAAAACTGAATACATTAAATTCCAGATTAAAGTGGGGGATAGGAAGACACAGGAGGTTGTGTGAGTTCAGCTGCAGTATGCAGGGCTGTGGGAACTGAACTATTAAGGAAAGGATTGTGGAGAAGACTCTTCATCAGGGACTGTAGTGATAGAACAAGGGGTGATGTGTTCAAACTGAAAGAGGTGAAGTTCAGGTTAGAGACAAGGAAGAAGTTCTTTACTATGCGAGTGGTGAGGTGCTGGATCAGGCTGCCCAAAGATGTGGTAGATGCTCCATCCCTGGCAATGTTCAAGGCCAGGTTGAACGGGGCTTGGAGCATCCTGGTCTAGTGGAAGGTGTCCCTGCCCATGGCAGGGGGTTGGAACTGGATGAGCTTTAAGGTCCCTTCCAACCCAAACCACTCTGTGACTGTTTTTATAAGCCCCCCAAAATTACCCATGGTAGTCTTTTAACACATGTACATACATGAAACCATGGGGTTCCAGAAAAACAAGAGCAGATGGCAGGCAGAGAGTATAGAAAGCCAGAACTCACTACAGGGAGGAAGAGTTCATCAGAGTTGGACTCAACAGCTTGTTGACAAAAGGCTTCATTTACATTTGAGGTGATCCTTTCTTGTGGCTTTGTGCCCAGTATATGCTGGGTTGCTCATAAGAAAGCTGCTGCACTTTGCTGCTAACTACCCACTGTCACTATAGAAAGCCTTTCAGGCATGAGGAAGTAGACATCCAGAGTGAATCAGAGGGCCTGGTGTGAAGAGGTCAGCAAGGCAAGAAAAGCAAAATTGAAAGGAGGGCTGTGGACCCAGTGGGTAGGGGGTTAAAAATGGCTTTTGAACCCTTTATGTCTCAGCGGTTCCTTATGAATTTGCTCCATTTAAAAGTCCATTGACATGCAGTTTAATAAAACACAGCTTTAGAGATAAGGACTTTTTTTTATTTCTATGGTGATATTAAAGAAAATCTGGGGCTGTCTCACCTGAAATTTTCAGCTATTGATGTAGCAGATATTACTACAAATTCAGTTCTGATGGCAAAATCTATTCTGCCTGTAGGCACAGGTCCTACATGTTTAATTTCCATGCAGACCACCACATGATCTTAAAGTACTGCCTGTTGTGGTCATATAGATAGCAATGAATTCTTACTTCAGTGTCAGCAAGGATCAAATAATTCAGATGACATCCAAGGAGCACTGGCAGAAGTGTGGCATGAATTAGGACAGGAATATTGTTCCTAAGAAGAATCACTGAGTCTTTTTCAAGATCTCCCCGTTTCCCAGGAATTATTTATGGCAGTGTATTTACCACCACGTATCACCCTTCTGGTAATATTTGAATATTTTGGTTTGTTCTGCAGCTTTTCTGCCCATTTTCAGTAAAAGAAAAGGATTCCAGTCTCCCAAGGTAGAGGATGTGATATCAGATGATGAGTAAAGAAATGTTTTTGAAGGAATGAGCAGTCAAGCTCAGAGCAGAATTTCAATGAATGTGCAGCAGAGGCACAGTGACCAGGGACACAGAAGAGCAGGTTTCTGGGACATCATCTTTCAGAGGGGTGGAGGTATTAGGGTCAGGCATTATGCTGTATTTTGGTGCCATGCAGCCCCGTGCATCAGAAGTGGGCACTTTTCAGTGACCCATTTTTCATACTCACGCTCTTTTTCCGTAGTGAAACCAATCCATTCTGAGGCGCTGCTGCCAACAGAGTTGTAAGACACGACTCGCAGGTTGTAAGTTGTGTAAGGCTCCAGGTTGGACACGTTGGCACTTTGTCCTTTCCCTGTATACCTCACCTCAGTTGGGCCAGGACTGCAAGCCTTCATTGCCGGCTGTGGGTTCAAGGGACAAGCCATATACACATGAAGCTCATAGCTGTGAAGAAAGTTGAGAATTTGATTAACAAAGAGCCTAAATAAATGACAACCAATCACACATTTCATCCATTAGGATGATGCTAACTATTCTATGATTCTATGATTGGCTGACTACTGGAGAAGAAATCCTAGTTTTAATCTTGGAGATTTTGGCCCCAACTGTAAGATGACTCTGGGCAATCATGGTTGTAAGCAAGTCATATGCACACTGAAAACCTGATGCCAGTTACTTTGTTGCTCACTTCAGCAAATCAGTGCCTAAGTCACTACAGGATGCAAATGCCTCTTTGCTGCCGGTTTTTCTCAACATGTTGGCCTTGCAACTGTAGACTATTACCTCCACTCACAACAGCTCATCCTCTTCACCTTCATCCTCACCCAATATCCTTCTCAGGAGAACAGCAAATACCTCCCAGACAGTATTCAGGCCACAGGCGATACCACCACCAACACGGGGAAGGACGAGCATGGCTACATGGCAGTTCCAGCTCAGATTGTACTGCCACCACCTCTAGCTGATGGGCTCAGGCTCAGCTGGGTGGGTTTGTCTCCTACCTGGTGACAATGCCATTGGGTGACTGAGGTGCGCTCCATTGGAAAGAGGCATTCCTGGAGGACACAGTGCGGATCTGTGGCGGAGGCTGTTCTGAAGGTGGAGCCGGCTGTGTCGTGATTTGGGCCATGGGCCCTTTGCTGCAACAGTTGAAACATGTGCAGGCCTCCACACCAATGGAGTAGGTGGTAAAAGGTTTTAACCCATGTATTGTTTGCTGGGTGGAAGTCCCTTCTGACAGCTGTAAAATGAAGAGGGGGCTTGTCATGCTTCAAGCACCACAAGTACTAAATAAAGAGTTATGGAGGTGAATTAACTCCAGAAGAAGATGAGCATGAGGTTCTGCATGTCCTTTAAGTCTGACATTAATGCAGCTGTTGTGTACTGGGAACTCTGCATTCATTTTTCTCCAATTATGAAGTTAAAGGGCATTGTTCTAACAGAAAGATGATTCCGTCAGTGGCCTCACAGATGTCTTGAGTTGAGCTGTGACAACTGTATGTCAGCTTTCAAATGTCATTCACAGGAACAGAGAAACAGAAACTTTAAGGAGAAACTTTGGGATATGTGGTATTGAAGCAAAAGAACTTAATGTATAAAATGGCTCCATGATAAATGTGCTAGCAAATACTCGTCCATATCTCAGGAGCTTCCTCAGCATCAGTGCAGGATTGAGCAGAGTGCTATGAATGTGCCCAGTGGGTCAGTTTACTCACAGAAAAGAGAATGTGCTTTCTGATAGGTACATCTAAGTTGAGGGCCTAAATGATGCTACTCTGCATTCAAATGTCCATGGTGCTGGGCAAGCCTGTTTGTTAGGAAATTCTCCTACACCCAGCAAGGGAGACCTGTCACTTCTGGCAAAGGAAATGGTGCCCTTACTCTGAAACTGCTCACAGGAACTGCCACTTCACATCATTGCTGTGATCATCTGCAAGTATAGCTCCTTAAGCCAAAGAAATAAAAGGATGTAGAAAACACCAATGAGGTGCAACATCTGCTCCCATTTGGCAGCATGGGATTTAGCAGAGTGCAACAAAAAATCGGAAGGAAAGAGTCAAGCAAGCAAAGGAAAGCACTCTGGCACAAAGCCAGAGCCAGAGCCAGATCCAAGCTAGCAGCATGGCAGCTTTGAGGGGATGGAAATGGAGGCACCAACCAGATGAACTGGTTGAATCAGACACAGGCACACCCAATTGCATTGGGTGGAATGAACGCAAAACGTTCACTTGGTAGGCAGCTTAAGCTCACAGACAGGTCTGATCACATGGCAAGGAGTCCCTAGCACTTCCAAGCTGAGCTAGGTGGGAAAAGGGAAACAATTCTACACAAATGTTTACCTACTTTTACAAAATGGATAGTGTTATATAAAAAAAGTATTCCAGTAAGTATTTTGAACTGATCTGGTGGTAACTGTTCTGGGCACCTTCCACAGTCCTAATTTTTCCCCACATCTCCCTATTTTATAACTCTAATGAAGCCCTGCAGGTTTCCTAAGCTAAGACTGTCATTTCTGGACACCTAATAGTGTCCAGGCTGAGACACCAAACACAGAAAAAGTTGCTTGGCTACTTGCACTATTGTTCAGTGCTTTACTATGAAATACTTCTCAACAAGAACAGTTTTAAGGGACGCTCATGTACAGTACTTTCTTCTCAATTTCACATCCAAAGCACATAATCATTTTCTAATCCTGCAGTTACCACCTGCACCATTTGGACTGGTGGAACCTGTCTTGGAAGTGTTTCCTTTGGACAGTACCCCTGAACAATAGTTCTGATTTCCATCACACTGTCACAGCACATTACCATGTCAGAAGTGTTTAATGGTGAGGTTAGTTCCTTGAGAAGCAAGTTTAGATGAATGAAAGCACTGGTGGAACTTTAGCCAGACAAGAGCATTGCAGAGCATTTAATGAGAGGAAGACAGACTGTAATCAACAGCAGCAGCTTTTGAGGACAAAATTGTCAAAGCTAGAAAATATAAGCTCAGATGGAAGAACAGAAGCAGCATTAACAATACTCACCACCACATCAGTCCCTCTGGTATTATTAGAAAACAGCCTATAGATACTGACAACCCCATTTGGCTTGAGAGGGGGCCTGATGTTCACCACAGCCACTGTGGATGCCACTGTGTCAAAGACGGGAGCTCCCAGACCCTCTGGAGGTGCAGGGCCAGTGCGGCAGCGGGACCAGCTGCTGGGTGTTCGTCCTGCTGAGTTCACTGCCCAGACCTTTGGGACACAAAACCAGAGACACTGTTAACCACCTGAGCCTACAAAGCATCCATGGTTAGCCAAGGATGCTGATGATGATGAAAAAGACACAGCGCAATGGCTCCCATGCAGAATGTCCCTTGACTGCCACCCAGCAGAAGTGTTGACCCAGTGACTCTCTAACAAAAGAGCAGAATATTTGCCGTTGCTACATTTAGGGAAAAGAAGCAGATTCCATGTCTCAGACAATGTGTGCTCATGTGTCTTCATACCTTATCTCTGCGTTGCCACCATGCTCACAGGACTCCTTGAGAAGCTGTGATTGACAGTGCAAGTGTTTTCAAAGCAGGACATCTGAACAAAAATACTGATATCCAGTCCTGACCATTTCTCCCTTCTACAGACTTTCTTCATGTATGCAAGCAGCCCTAGTGAATTCAGCCTGGCATTGTGTGACACTTAAGTTATCTCCATCTTGACTGAGTCACACAAGCCAAACTCTGGTTACTCTTTGTCCTGGGTTCAGCAGTTGCAGTCAGTTTTTCTTCTCTTTAGTAGCTGGTGTT
>NDXB01011238.1:0-18001 GCA_002631895.1 Agapornis roseicollis
TTTCACTTTCAAATCACTTCCCAGGATATGAAACTATCAATCAACTGCCCTCTTAGATTTCTGATGTTCCAGTGTAAAATAGATTATTTTTCTGGGCCACATGCTGAGCCTTTTGGAATCCTGCTCTTGAGACGGTTAGGTAGCTTCTGATTTCCAGCTTGAATAAATTCCCCACCAATGTACACTTTTTTTTTTTTCTTTTTGTTTTTTATGCTAGCTCTGTCCTTCACTGTAAATCACTCTTACTCCTTTCTTGTATTTACCCTGTGAGAGAAAAATCAAATCTTTTCTCAACCTCATGATTTTAATGATGTTTATTCTTTACTTATATCTGGAAAATAAGGATCTTCTGTAAACTGTTTCAGGAATTTTGCCATTATTTTAATAATACGGAGCTCTCTAATGACAGTAGATCATACCCGTAAAACCTTTTAAAACACCCCTTAAAGGAGTTTGACTCATGTTGATTCTTTTGTCTGTTTTTGTCCTGCTTATTTCTCTGCAGTCTCCCATAGCTTTAGCATCCTCTGTGGTCCCCTCTTACTTGCCTTTATTTCAACCTTTTCTGGTCAGTCTATAACCTGCAGTGCCTCTGCTCCACTATATTTATATAACACTCAGCCTCATGTCAACAAGTGTTAGCAGGATATTGTGATGAAACAAGCACTGTAGTTCAGTAAATAACCTCTCATTTGTGAGATGGGTTTGGTGGTTTTTTGGGATTTAAAAAAACCCCACAAAACAAAACAATGCAATTGCTTGACTCTGGGTGTTCTTCCTGTAGATGAAGTACACACAGGGGAAAGTACAGCACTGAATGAGGACAGTTGGATTAATAGTTAAAGAAAGGTGACATTATGGGCCTAAAGTCTGTGTAGAATTGCCCTACAGGTGGTGTTAATCTACATCTGTTCAGCTTGTAGGATACAGTAGCTCATAATTACTCTTTGCACAAAATTCTTACCAGGTCTAGGTAGGACTTTCAAAGACATTTTTAGTGGGACTTTAACATCTAAATCTCCAGACAGTTTCTGAAAATTCAAACCAGAGTATCTGGCAAGGAGCTTTAGAGTAGAAAACTAAAAGAGATAGTTTCTAACAGTTCCCTCTTTTACTTTTTATTATTCTTCCATACTCTAGCAGATTTGTATAAATACTTGGTAATGTTATGTGATATATACAATTTTTATTTTATTTTTAATTATTTTATTTATTTTGACATTTTATGACATTTTCTTTAGTCTTGTTCTTTTAAAAACATCTCATTCTTTATGGTATTATGTCACTTTAAAATTCAGAATTGTCCAACAGTCATCTAGTGGAACTGTCATATTATCTTAGTACCAGAGGCCAGACAAATGACAAATCAATGCCTAAAATACTTCAGATCTGATATGCAAAAATCAGCATGTAGAATGCAAATACCTCAAGAATAATCTTTGTAGGATTACTATACTGCTGGAGAATATTATACATGAAAGAGCTGCATTTTAGAAATTGAGATAAACAAACATACTTCACCACTTAAAATCTAGAGCAATACAGAGTGATTGAAATAGTAGTTTCCTACTCTAACTAGAGAAAAGCAGTCCCTGACACAGCATCAGTTTTCCATTTTTGCAACTCATCAGCCAGCTGCTGAATTGATTCTTTATGCTTTGGGTGATGCCTAGCCAGGGAATAGATAAATGCTGTTATACAGTTGCAAGAATGTCATTCTACTTTCTCTTCTACTGCCTCATCAAATATCCTGGGTAGCAAACTGACCATGTATGTTGGGGCATGCAAACACACACACAGCGGAATATACCAGCTAGGTTCACTTCATGTGTGCAGAAGTAACCCCAAAGAACTCTGAAAAACATGGATTAGCTGCTCATCTCAGCTTTACTGGTAAAATGTGAGATCAACTCAGTTATCATCATCAGATTTAAGATAGTCTACATTATTGTCATAGAGATTTATACTCTGGATACTTTCTGTCCAAAAATGCACTATTATGTTATAACCAATCTGGACCACAAATATTGTCAGAAAGGCTTTGGTCATGACTTAAGTCCCTCTGTATGTAAAGAAGTGTGAAGTACATAATGTAGGCTAAATGAAGTTAAAAATAAAATAAAAAATGTTATTCTCCTCCTTCCTCCATGCACACAGTAGATGAAGAAAACCCAGATATTTCTGATTTAATGTTGGCTCCTTCAAGCATTTGTGTTACTCAATTACAATGCATTGAGCAATAAAATATACATAGCATGCACATGCCATGTACAATAAAAGTATCTAAATAGGCTAATTGGAAACTTAGATGTTACAATGAAAAATGGTTCCGTCTCTTGCTTTTAATTCATATACCATTACATATCGATAGAGACTATTTTGTAAAATGCCTCACAGGCTTTGATAGACACTAACTGACTGGCTAGCTGTAGCTACATTAATGACATTTGCAGCAGTCTCAGGGGTAAAAAAAATCAGCATTATGCAACTTTTGGTATCGTTTGCTTGCCTGTTTGCATCTTTAAAATGTAATATTTACAGCCATGGAACTTAATGTGGATTACTGTTCTCTTCCCAACTGAAATGTCATTTGAAGTACTCATTTTTGCCAGAAATGTTTAACCTCATTATAATTAAAGGCATTTTCTTCAAACATAGGTTCTTCAATTAATGGTTTTGGTTTGTCAATGTAATTATTGCAATTGGTGTACTATGCAAATTCTGTAACTTTCTGAATTCAACTCATACAGAGATTGTTAAACTAGTATTATCCTGACTGTGCCAAGCTGTTCTTTTCTTCCAAAATAAACTTAAAAAAAAATTAAAATTAAAAAAAAAATAATTACCACAAAATTATCTATGGAGAACTGTGCTGAGATCATATATAACAGACAAGAGCATGGGACCAAAAGCTACTACACTTTACTTGTTGGATAAGAAAAGCTAATAGAATATTCCTACCATCATAACCATTTTTTTTTACTGAAAGAACTGAGAACTTTGGGGTTCCATTGTAACACCCAAAACATTCATTGTGAGAAATGCCCTGAACCAGACATGCCAGATGGAGACAAGTGCAAATGCCAGCTTCACAGTATGAGCTAAAACCCTAATACCACCAGTTGTTCCCTCACATTTCTTTTAATCTCCTTTCTCTTTTTCTGATTTTATTTTTTCTCTTTTGGTCTTCTATATAAAAAAGAGCCTGGTTTTTTGCCTGCCACAGCTTCATCTCATAGGGGATGCTAAAGAAATGTTCTGAAATAATCTGCTATCGTAGAGATTTTCTGAGCTGTACATGGAGACTATCTGGTGAACAAATACTTCATCCTTTTCTGGTGGGCAAAATTAACCTCTTAGGTCAGCACAGCCATGAGCACAAAAGTATTTGTGCCTCTGGTAAGGTGACCAGACATCATAAATTAGCTAAGGCAGCCTCTCAGCCCTGTCTTTATCCAAGTAATAATGACTTAGAGGAACATTCATATTTTAGAAAGTTCATATCACCTCTCTGAAGGACAGGTTAGAAGAACATGACCTCTGTCCAGACCACAGGATTCTCTTCTCATTATGGGCAAAGAAACTTACCCATTCTCAAACATCTTGGGGAAAAAAAAAATTAGGGAAGGGAAGCCCCAACCCAAGCCTGGAGTCTTGCACTGGGCCATGCATGCTCAAAGGAGGAATGTGCCTTTTCAGATAAGCCAAAAGGAGATCATGGCCTTCATCACAATTAAAAAGTTGTTAAGCTCTAGTCCATAATTCAAAAGTGTAGCTCAGAAGCAGACGCTGCATTTTTCTTTCTTTCAGTTTTTTTTTCCCTGCTCCTTTTATCTTCTTTTTGTCTGTGTTTATCTTCTTTTGTTCTGAAAGACACAGATGGCAACAGCAGCATCTATCTAAACTCGTTTTTTGTTTTGTTTTGTTTTGTTTTTTTTCTGTTCCAAATGGACAGCTATTACCATCTAAAAGCAGTGATATAAGAGGTCTATTTCTCAGAGCTTTAGCAAAAAAGCAGAGAGTAATAGAAAAAAAAAAACAACCCAAACTTGTTTAAAATTAGCTTTGTTTAGTTCCATATATGTCATCCAGTTCAACTGATTTCTCCTGATATCTCTATATGTTTAATAAAAGTTAAAAAAATTTTGGATAGCCTTTATTATCATGGCACTCAAATTCTAAACTTTATCTATAAAATATATAAAAGCTGTTCACAGTATTATAAAGTAACAAGGGTATGAGAACAACTTTGTAAAGCCCAGCCAACCCATTCCATCTGAATTAATGCAGCACTAGTAGCACTAGTAGCTAGGTTTTCTATTAGCACCTGTCATTGTACTATCCAACCTCCTAAACAGTCATTTTAGGAAAAGAATACCATTAAATGACTTTAATAACATGCTAGATACAAATTAACCTTATAAAATGGGTATTTTAAGGATTTGAAATTGTAGTGCTCTCTCTGCATTCAGAATTGTCTTAATATATGTCTTCTCTTACCTCTTCTATGTAAGATTGATTTCAATCCCCCATCTGTATCTCTTTGTCCACCATGGAAGAAAGGGTTTAGCTTAGGTAGATGCACACCTGTCTTGTTCACATATCAACTTCTTATCTCCAGTACTGATTTTCAGAAAGTAAAATGATGATTTTAGGAAAGTTTCATTCTTTGAAAGCATGTACCTAACATAAACCAAACTCAATTATGCTCAGAAAGATTAATGACCAGAAGAATGTAGAAAGGAGGTTATACTCTGGAAAGCATGGAGCCATTTCCTTTCATAGACATTATTTGTGGTTCAGTCTGCTGGGTTTTTTTTGTTTGTTTGTTGGGATTTTTGTGTGTGTGTGTGTGTATTTGGTCTCAAAAAGTTAAATTATAATGAGAAACATTCCCCTTCAGCAGCTGCCTCCAGTAGGATGACAGTGGCTCAAGTTCTTCTCAGATGGTCTCAAGGGCAGTAAAATCCCAAAATGGGGAATGATGTAACCTGGCTATTTGTGATGGGTTTTAAAATGAGATGGACAAGGTTTGATCATTTTGTCTGCAGTTAGATGAATATTAAAGTGCTTGACGTAAAACACCATGTGATGCCTGGCATGAAAACTGAAAACTTCCCATGTTATTTTCTTTGATATAGGTTATCAAAGCAATTTCTGTTATCCTGCTGTTAACAGTGAACATAATTAATAATAAATATTATTATTTTCATGAAGTGCCTTTCTTTTGTTTTTCTTTTCAGTTTAATAACATTTGATTTTAATTTCGTGCATTCATTTTCTGCACAGCTGAAGTGGAAAACCCCTTTTATTTCCCAACTCCCATTTTTCCATCCCAGCCTTCCCTTAGCCATCTTAATAGAGCAACCTGGTAAATATACAGGAAGATAGATATTGACTGGAATGTAATCATTAAGAGAGCAATTAGATTTAAAATAGGCATGCTCTAATTGAAGACCATTAATCTTTCTGGACTTCCACTTACGGGAATGGATTTTAACAAAAATTCAAAGCATGAACTCAAAAAATGTTCTTTTTGTAATGTAACTAGTAGTAAACAAGCATTTATCCATCATGTAAGCATTTAAAGGAGTAATACAGCTCTTTGGAGGGCAATAAGAAGATGAGAAGAGTACCTCAGCAAAAGCTATTAACACTCGGAACACTGTAGTGCTAGATTAACAGAAAACTTCAAAGTTTGCATGAAAAAAGGAGCACTACTCAGAGACAGCAAGCATTAATAAAATTAATGGATACATTTAGTCATATGAAGACTGTTTATTCATAAGGTTCTCAGGAGTTGTAGCAGGAGAAGCCTTATGTATCCAGACTTCAGATCTCAGATACACCAAGACTAGAAACTTGAAGAAGATGTCAAATAAATCAGTATACTGGGTCATGTTTAATAAGAATGGTTCCTAAAGCTAGGAAGGTTTTAAAGTCAATGTAACAAATACGTAAAACACTAATTTAAGATTTTAACAGCCAACAGGAAGTTGTTTCTCTGAAAGAACAAACTAGAAAGAAATATTTTTC
The DNA here is from genome assembly GCA_002631895.1 of Agapornis roseicollis. Lineage (NCBI taxonomy): Eukaryota > Metazoa > Chordata > Aves > Psittaciformes > Psittacidae > Agapornis > Agapornis roseicollis. The sequence continues at coordinate 6,037 of NDXB01011238.1, forward strand.
ACGTCTTTTAACTTCTGAGGCAGCAAACTCTTGGTGAAAACTCAAATTTAGCAAATAAGCTAGAGCAGTGGGGTGCAATAGGTATCACAACTGGCTACTTTTTGGAAAAAGGGCATCAGCTTTACACACAACAATACTGCTCTGGTGTTTAAACACAACTTACTTCCTTGTCCTAATACAAAACTGGGTGCCCTATTTGTCATTGCAGGCCCATAGAAACACTGGAGGAAATGCAGGCAAGATTATTTGGAATCTACCTGTAAATGTTCTCTCTAAGGACCACTCCATGACAACCGTGTATACTCATGTACTGGTGTAAGTATCTGGATATTCTCTTGTTCATTGTTTATTTTGTGTGAGTTTCAGGGAGGACGGGGAAAAGGAGTGCTAAATCTTTCCAGTCACAGAAAGGAAGAAAAGAAAACCAACCCAGAACTATTTCCAATAATTTGAAGTATTTCTGTAACTGCTTAACAATGATTCAATTTTTACTGCTGAACAAAGATTCATTTTTTACTTCTTGAAGCTAATAATGGATGACAGAAATGCATTTGTAGAGTGCTTTTGATAACAGTCTGGGAACAATTTACATTGTAATCTAACTCTGATTTCGTATGAACTAGAACTGATTTAAAACCAGCTAGTTCAGAGGCCAACACATCTCTAATGTAGCAATACTCTGGAGTTTGGTCTATCAGCATGACTCTAAGTTAGAAGTTATTTTACATAGTGGGTTTTTTTCCAGCCTGTGCTTACTCCTTCCTATAGAGTGATGCACCATATTACAGCAAACTGAATAATGGAGAACATAGTTTTGTATGAGTTCTCCTAATGCCTTCACTGGAAGTTTTCTTTCAAACAAATGATTTTCATTATTGCGATAACCCTCAACCCTGGTGGGCAGCTCAACCCAACCCAGCCACTTGCTCTTTCCCTCCCTCGTGGGAACTGAAAGGGTAAAAGTGAGAAAGCTCATGGGTAGAGATAAAGACATAAGACAAAAACTGTGCATGCAAGCAAAGCAAACCAAGGAATTCATTCACTCCTTCCCATTAGCAGGCAAGTTTTCAGTCATCCCCAGGAAAGTAAGCCTCTATCACATGTAATTATTATTTGGGAAGGCAAAATGCCTTTACTCTGAATATCCCCTACTTGCTTCTTCACCCAGCTTTTATTGCTGAGCACAACATTATATGGTTTGGAATATCCCTTTGGTTAGTTGAAATCAGCAGTCCCACCTGTGTCCCATCCCAGCTTCTTGTGCACTCTCAGCCTGCTTGCTTGTGGGTCAGCATGAGAAACAGAAAATGCCTTGACTGTGCAAGCACTGTAGAGCAATAGCTAAAACATCTCTGTGTTATCAGCACCGTTTGCATCACAAATACAAAATACAGCACCATGCAAGCTACCACAAAGAAAATTAACTCTATATCATCCAAAAAAAGAGGACAATTATCAGATGGAATTGAGAAGGAATATGGCAATTGTTACGTACCTATTTCTGGGAAAGAAAAAGATGGAAATTTCATAAGGAAGCTAACCTAGAATTTCAGTGAATGTTTCTCTCTAGAAAACCAACTCTTGCTCAAATGCTTCATTTTGAAAGGTAGGGAAAATTTCTTGCTGCAGTCCTAACGAAAACCAGAGACTGTAATTGCATCATTCAAAAGAGAAAGCAATCATCTAACAATCAAACATTGTAGTTAAAAGTCTTTTTCTTTGTGAAATAATACATGCAACTGGAATTCAATGCCATCTTTAATAAATATTATGTAATGGAGATCACAAACATACACAAAAGATATACATATAAAATCTGTGGTTCTGATAAAAATATTCAGGAAAGGGGTGATGCAAAATAAATTAATTAACTAAATAATCTTAGTTTTAGAGAAGGTCTGCATGGGTCCTAGCAATATTAATGAAACATTCATTCTTGATTATTTGAATGTTTTCAAATCTGAAGGATGGATTTAGGGTTCAAACAGTAGAAATCAGTGCGTCATCTCTGCTTAAGTCAGTCGTAGAATTTTTCTAGAAATTGTGTTAAAAATAGCTAGCATTTGACACTAAAGTTTAAAAATTTAGCCTTAAGCTTATTAGAAATGCTGAGTAAATGTATATATAAAAATTTTAAAAACTTTTTGGGTTTACAAGTATTAATTTTGAACTTGGAGTTACTGGAAGAGCAGCTTTTCATAAGGCTTATTGCCAAAATTGCCATGGTTTACCATCACAAACACGGAAGAACAGTGCTTAAATAAGAAATTATGCAGTCTTAAGCCTACAGTGTTTTCCAGGTCTGGAACATTTCCAATTAGGAGCCAATGAATATAGGTTTCCATGGTGATTAGCTAAAATGTGGAATGAACTTCATTTCAGGATAATTGCTACATATTTACAGCTGAAGTGCATCTTTCAGCCTAAGATTTTTCAGGCCCTAATCACAGCTCTGGATCTGGATCTACTGATGAAACCTATAATGAAATGCAGGGATATCCTGCCTTTGTTTGTGAGGCAGGAGGGTTTACAAGAGACTGAATGTAATATTCATTAATTCATTTCATTCTTTTGGCTTTTGTTTTATTGTGTAATCTTTAAAGAAGCAGTACATTTTCTACTTTTAAAAAAAGAAACTTTAATAGAGAAACACTTCTTACAACACTTGTGAAAGCAGCCAGTAGTTTGATTATCTGTCAGTAACACAGAGCTGCATGTTCCTGTTACATTTTTCTCAAAGCTTATATGTATCTACACTAATTGGATTTCACTATAGCTCTTTCATACCCTGTACTTCCATGTTTAATAATACACTTGCAAGCAAAAAAGGTAACAGCATACTCTTTCACAATTTTATGGCATTAAGAATATGTGCAGCAATTAGACTGTAATAATAGATGTCAAATGCTTCAACAGCAATTCTGAAAGCCATCTTTTCTTGGTGGAATGAATGACTATTTACAAATCCATTTATCTTAAAAATTCTAGTTGAATTTGAAGAGAAAGCCTGACCTGCTTAATTAGGCCCTCCACCTGGTTCAAAGTTAAATGGTCTACTTCTCTGTTGAAGGAAGCTGACATACTCCTTAGATTAGTTCATATCTAATTCTGGACAAAAACCTATTTAATTTTTCCACTGGTCTCTGAGCTGTGCAGCTGATCATACAGAAAGAAAACTGCAATTTCTTTCAGCAACTAAAAATTTTTCCTTGAACACATAGTAAGGGTTAATATCAGGGAATTCTTCAATGACCCATTCATTGTCATGCTAAATCTGATTTCTGTAAATGAAGGCACAGATCCATCCCTGGGGAAGTGAGAGACAGGCTGTCCCCACCTGGCTGTGGGGATGGCCCTTGAGAAGGACACCAGAGTCAGCTGCAGGGCTGCTGAACCTCAAATGATTGCTCAGTATGATCCAAAATGGCACAAGAATTACTGCCTGTGAGCACCTAAATGTTTTTTGTCATTATATGTTGAATTATGTTGGTATAGTATGAAGCTGAAGGTATCTGGGAAGATAGGAAGGATTTTGCAGACTTCTGAATTTTTAAGTTCACTAAAGGATTAAGTTTTGTATAATTTGTCATTGTTTTATTGTTGACACGGAAGTCACGGACAATGCTGAGACAATCAATGTGATCAAGCAAATGCCAATTTATTAGACAAAGTGTCAACCTTATATAGAGATTCTTAGCACAGCTACATGGATTTGGCAATTGTTGATTGGGCACCCTAACTCTTAACAATGCTAGGATTGGATAACACTGTCCTGGGAACTCGAGCCCCAGAACTTCCCAGCTCCCCCTCTCCTCCACCTACCTCTGAGTTCTTACAGCTGGTGTTTCTTTTACTCCCTAATCCATGGCCTTCAGTTTATCTCGACTCCGTTTCTGTTCTCAGGCAGGCTGCCTCACATAAAGATCTCTGGATTGCTCACAAAATGTCCATTGTCAGACAGCCTGTCCACATTTTATATGTGTGGAAACTTCTGATATTTTTCACTCCTTCCTTCCTCTTTCCCTCCCTGTCTCCTTCCCTCCCTCCCTCCCTCCCTCCCTCCCTCCCTTCCTTCCTTCCTGCTTTCCGTCTTCCTTTCTTCCTCCCTTCCTTCCTCTCTTCCTTCTTCCCTTCCTTTCTTCTGCCCTTCCTTCCTCCCTTCTTACTGCTGTAGCGTAAAAGGCCTCTTATACAGACATAGAAAAATTGCTAGACCAGATTGTTTAGAGCAATGACATTTTCGCAGGTTGAAAGACAACAAAAGTGTGCTTGCAGTAAAAACCACAATGAACAATTTCTGAGACAAGCCTCTGGTACCCATTTTATCTGACTAATGTGTCACAGTGATCAGTAAAAGGATGCACTAATGAAATAACAGCTCTCTTAATCGCTTAATTAAAGTTGCAGTAGGACTCTGTGCAAGGAATTGTGAGCCAAATTAACATCTGGCATGTTATAAGAATAGAAAAAGAATAACTGAAGGTAAGTAGATGTCTTTGAAACAGGAAATTATGTTCCTCCTGTGATTATTTAAATCTATTTTCTGAATATTTTGGAATTGTTTCTCCTTAAAACTTGCAAAAGAAAATAAGCATGTGTTTTGAGGAAAACCAGAAATGGAAATAATATGTAAATAGATCTGATCTGGTGGCAAGCTTAGCACTGCAATGAAATATTAAATGTACATAGTTTTTATCAGATATTCTGAATCATAGATGACAAATGTTTATTGTCATATTAAATGTTTATTAAAGGGTATAAAGGTGATCAAAGAAATAACAAGAAACAGTGTGATGGTTTGAGACCAATGAAATCTGGGTTTTCTTGAATTTGGTTTTCCAAATTCTCTTGTTTAGCAATGGATAACTTTAGTAAATATATAAAAATATATATTCTCATGCCTAAAAAAAGCAAAAAATTTATCTCATAATGCAGAATTTCCAAGCTACCAATGAAAAGCAACCTGTAAAGGACATATAAATTATGACCAAAATTTGCATATTTTCTACACTTTGTTTTTCCTTAATCATGAAAGTTCAGTGTTATGTGTTGGCTGAGAGTAAGACAAGTGCTTTGCTAAGTTATATACAGCTATATATGAGTATTTTTGTTTTGAGTGGATTTCTGTTCTGGCACAAAACTATAATTTTAGAGCAGGAAAAAGTAGTTTCTTCTGGTGTTTTTGTTGAAAGAAGAAACTTCAAACAAGTAAGTGAGGCTATCTTTCACATCACATGTAGGAGATACAAGTTGAAAAATGGTAACAGGACCACTGGACACTGTCAAGCATTGTCTCTGAAAGCTACTGAGACTGTATATTAATTAGCATACGTCAGGGTTAATCACACATGGTAAGCTATGCCTCTAAAGAGTTCCAGTTTGTCGTGATGCCTTCCCAGGATATATTTATGGCTGCTTTATCTTGTTGAAAGTACTGAATTCATGGGTGGAAATACACATTGGTGAAAAGTACTAAAATACAGTTTGAATACTGTCTGAAAATCTGAAAATACTGTCTGAAATCTGCTTATCCAGTGGCAAATGATTCCTATTCCTTACAGCTGTTAGAAACCTTTACTTTTTCCTATCAGTTTTTTTGTAGATCGATTGAAAAGTCATTAAATTTTCCTGATTGAAGAATTCACAAAGCTTATAGACAGCCTGGTGAGCTACTGTTTAACACATTTCAAATCTATATTCTTTCCAACTGTCATGCAATGTTCTTTTGTAACCCATGTACAAAATATAAACACTAGTGAAAATATGTTGATTATTATTACAGCTTTGGTATTCTTATAAATATGATTCAGAAATGAAAATACATTTTTACACTTGCATGCAAAAGAAAGTGTAAGATTTTACATAACAGTAATTCCTTCTATTTCAAGAATAATAAAAAAAACCTGAATATTTTTTCTCTCTAAAACCCATATTCAGATCCCCATCTGAAATTCTGCTCATTTTACAGAAGGGCATGATGGACATTGTCAAGAATGTAGCCCTTAAGAGTTGCGTAGTGATAACATGGAAAATGAATGTGAAAGTCAGATGTTAGCATTTACCATGATGCTATTTCAATTTTGTATTGAAATGGCTGGGAAAGCCTGAGGGAATTTTTATCATGGATAATCAAGCTCCCTGTTGTGTGTAATTGATTATTTTTCCTTTTTTGATATTTAAATTTATGGAACTTTTCTAATTTTTTTTCTTACATTCTTCTTTGGAGATTCCTGTATACATTCTGAGACTTATATCTATTTTACCTTGTATTTTACTTGATTTGATTTAATGATAATAGATTGTGAGAATGGTTAATGCGTTAATAAGAACATGAGACTGCTAATCTAACATACTGAATGACAACAAAAAGGGCATATTCCAATCTGAATATTATTTTCTTTTTGTACTAAATGAAAAAAAAAAAAAAAGATAATTAAGGAAAAGAGAGAAGAAAAGTAAGTCTTGGCTATTTGGCATGACCAGGACAATTCTTGTGACTCAGAAACTAAGGAAGACAGAAGGCAGCAGGCTTTTTGCAAACTTCACAGCAATATGCTGGGGACAGAGGTAAACAGAATATGGCAGGCACGTGACTGATCTGGGCCATCTCAGTGCCCACGGTGGGGATCACTGGACGTGGACAGGCACCATTTTCAGCTATCTTCTAGGAGTGTCAAATGTGTTCAGGGGTTTATTATTAGCTATTGCAAATCCTCAAGTTAGTATTCAACTGGAAATAGAGTGGCCCTGCATCTCCATAAAGACTTTTAGACTTCTTTGGAATTTGTCATTCAGTCATTAATTCCGTACTATTTCTGATAGTTTGGCATTGGAAAGACTTTCAGAATGTACATACTAGTGCTGTCCTTTTACACTGCATAATGTGATTGCTGAGGGGAGAAATCCTCTGTGCTCAGGGTCCTGTAGCACTTCCTGGATCCCGATTTTTATTTCAACCAGGACATCAGGGGACGCTGTTCTTTAAATTAAGTAATTTGTTTTTGTTACAGGGCTGACAAGAATAGCTCAGTATGAAAGTACATGCTGTGATTCCATAGTACTGACCCTCCTACTTGAGAATTACCACTCTAAGTTACACTTTTTCTTATCCTTGGCTAAAAACAGGGAAATAAAGTGGCCTATGATTTTTTTTTCTTTTTTCTTCCTCCTAGATTTCCCATTCACTCACACATTCAGTTACAATCTGTACTGCATATCTGCATATCTGTAAGTTTCTGTGAGTTGGAAATCCATTCCTCATTTACTTTAGCCTGTGTGCAGAACAGTAGGCAAGTGCTGATGGCCAGTGATGACCACTTTGGTGAAACTCCGTCTTTACCAACAAACTATTTATGCCAGCACACTGTAAAATGACTTGGGAGGGAGAAGAAATAATGAGCAACACAATCAGTTATCCAGTGTGAGTGAATAAATGGTAATGTAACTTCAATATGCTAGTCTTGAGCAGTAAATGGAAAATGTGTACAGTTTTGATCTAACATGGAAGAAATTTTCAGTACTGAAATATGCTCAGAGTTTACAGCACTGAAAAAGAAGTAGAGATATTTGTCTCATTTATAGAGAAATTCTTGTCCTTTCTTCTTCATGTGTAACTTTTTCTTTAGACAGATTCTGTTCCTTTGGAATTTAAGAACAAGGTTCTTATAGACTTGAAGCTATAGTTATTAATGAAAAAATGATAGATCAACCATTACTTGTGAAAGAAATAGCAAAAGAATAAAGTTCTGATGTGGCTATTTAAGATTTAGGAGGAAAAGATAAAAAAAATCGCTATTTTATATCTGTTGTGATTTCATACTCAAAAAGCAATTGTTCTTCCAAAGTTGCCAGGCTCAAATACATTTCAAGTACATTTTAGTAAATGTGACATAATGTATTTCCTAGTCTTTACTGACTACATAATAAATCATAAAAGCCTCTCCATAGGATACTGACACTTAAGCAGAAAAAGCAAAATCTAGATGCTTGAAGTTCTAAGATGGGTTTTCATGTCTGCCATTGTTTTTTTTTTTTTCATCCAGCTGCCTAGAACTGAAAATCTAGTTGTCTCAAACACATAAGAAATTAATCTCTTATTACTCAAGCTGTTATCTTCTGATACTAGAAAACCTAAAAATATAATAAAACAAGTCAAGTGGGAAAAAAGTTATAGTCTGACAACAATAAATGCCATGAAGCACATGTGATGCTCCTGCTGCTTTATTTTCTCTAATCATAGAATCATAGAATAGTTAGGGTTCGAAAGGACCTTAAGATCATCTAGTTCCAACCCCCCTGCTATAAGCAGGGAGGCCTCACAATAAACCATGCCACCCAAGGCTTTATCCAACCCAGCCTTGAACACTGCCAGGGACGGAGCACTCACAACCTCCCTGGGCAACCCATTCCAGAGTCTCACCACCCTAAGAGGAAAGAATTTCTTCCTTATATCCAATCTAAACCTCTCCTGTTTAAGTTTGAACCCATTATCCCTCATCCTGTCACTACAGTTCCTAATGCAGAGTCCCTCCCAGCATCCCTATAGGCCCCCTTTAGATACTGGAAGGCTGCTGTGAGGTCTCCACGCAGCCGTCTCTTCTCCAGGCTGAACAGCCCCAACTTTCTCCGCCTGTCTTCATACGGGGGGTGCTCCAGTCCCCTGATCATCATCGTGGCCCTCCTCTGCACTTGTTCCAACACTTCCATGTCTTTCTTATGTTGAGGACACCAGAACTGCACACAATACTCCAGGTGAGGTCTCACGAGAGCAGAGTAGAGAGGCAGGATCACCTCCTTTGACCTTCTGGTCACACTGCTTTTGATGCAGCCCAGGATACGGTTGGCTTTTTGGGCTGCGAGCGTTACACTGAAGCTGGGTCATGCTCATTTTCTCATTGACCAACACCCCCAAGTCCTTCTCTGCAGGGCTGTTCTGAATCTCTTCTCTGCCAAACCTGTAGCTGTGACTGGGATTGCTCCAACACAGGTGTAGGACCTTGCATGTGTCATGGTTAAACTTCATGAGGTTGGCATCACAAGCATGTCAAGTTCCCTCTGGATGCCATTCCTTCCCTCCAGCGTATCCACCAAACCACAGAGCTTGGTGTCATCGGCAAACTTGCTGAGGGCGCACTCAATCCCACTGTCCATGTCAACGACAAAGATGTTGAACAGGACTGGTCCCAACACCGATCCCTGAGGGACACCACTCATCACTGGCTTCCAGCTGGACACTGAGCCATTGACCACAACTCTTTGCATGCAGCCATCCAGCCAGTTCTTTATCCACAGAGTGCCCCACCTATCAAATTGATGCCTCTCCAATTTAGAGACAAGGATGTCATGTGGGACAGTGTCGAACGCTTTGCACAAGTCCAGGTAGATGACGTCAACTGCCCTATCCTTGTCCATCAGTTCTGTAACCCCATCATAGAAGGCCACCAAATTGGTCAGGCAGGATTTCCCCTTAGTGAAGCCATGCTGGCTGCCATCAAGCACCTCGTTGGTTTTCATGTGCCATAGCATGTCATCCAGGAGAATCTGCTCCAGTGTTTTGCCAGGCCCAGAGGTGAGACTGACTGGTCTGTAATTGCCCGGGTCATCCATTTTCCCCTTCTTGAAAATGGGGGTTATATTTGCCCTTTTTCAGTCTTCGGGAACTTCACCGGGCTGCCATGATTTTTCAAATATGATGGCCAGTGGCTTAGCAGCTTCACTCGCCAGCTCCTTCAGGACCTGCGGGTGGATTTCATCAGGTCCCATGGACTTGTGCATGTTCAGGTTCTTAAGATGGTCTCGAATCAGATCCTCTCCTACAGTGGGCCCAACGCCTTCATTCTCACATTCCCTGTGTCTGCCTTCCAAGACTTGGGTGGTGTGGTCAGAGCATTTGCCAGTGAAGACTGAGGCAAAGAAGTCATTAAGAATCATAGAATAGTTAGGGTTGGAAAGGACCTTCAGATCATCTAGTTCCAACCCTCCTGCCATAAGCAGGAACACCTCACACTAAACCATGCCACACAAGGCTCTGCCCAACCTGGTCTTGAACACCGCCAGGATGGAGCACTCAAAACTTTCTTGGGCAACGCATTCCAGCATCTCACCACCCTAACAGGAAAGAACTTCTTCCTTAAATCCAATCGAAACCTCTCCTGTTTTAGATTGAACTCATTGCCCCTTGTCCTGTCACTACAGTCCCTAATGGAGAGTCCCTCCCCAGCATCCTTAGAGGCCCCCTTCAGATACTGGAAGTCTGCTATGAGGTCTCCATGCAGCCTTCTCTTCCCCAGGCTAAACAGTCCCAGCTTTCTCAGCCTGTCTTGTTAAGAACCTCAGCCTTCTCCAAATCCAGGGACGCCAGTTCTTCTGATTGCTTCTGGAGGGGGTCTATGTTGTCCCTAATCTCTCTTTTATTTGTTACGTACCTATAGAATCCCTTTCCTGTTATCTGTAACATCCCTCACCAAGTTTAATTCTAACTGGGCCTTAGCTTTCCTCACCTGGTCCCTAGCTTCCCAGACAACATCCCTGTATTCATCCCAAGCTATCTGTCCTTGCTTCCACCTTTTATAAGCCTCTTTTTTCCTTTGAATTTTCCTCAGCAGCTCCTTATCCATCCAAGGAGGTCTCCTGGCCCTCCTGCTGCACTTACTTCTAGTTGGGATGCAACACTCCTGAGCTTGCAGTAGGTGATCCTTGAATATCAACCAACACTCTTGGGCCCCCCTGTCCTCTAGGGCTATATCCCATGGAACCTTACTAATCAGGTTCCTGAAGAGGCCAAATTCTGCCCTTTTGAAGTCCAGGGCAGTGATCTTGTTGCACGCTCTTCTCACTGTCCTGAGGATCTGGAATTCGACCATCTCGTGATCACTGCATCCAGGGCTGCCCTGAAGCATCACATTTCCAACAAGCCCTTCCCAGTTGGTGAGTATGAGGTCAAGCAGGGCACCTCTCCTTGTCAGCTCCTCTATTACTTGCAGAAGGAAGTTGTCTTCCGAACAATCGAGGAACCTCCTGGACCTCTTGTGCAGGGCCATACCGTCCCTCCAAGAGATATCAGGATGGTTGAAGTCCACCATGAGGACAAGGGCCTACAAGCGTGAGGCTGCTTCTGATTAGGAATGATTAGAAATTATTAGAAAGTATTATGCCAGTTCTGAATTTGAAATAAATGGTTTCTAACCTATTTGAAGGTTTTCTTTAAACCCACAGAATTCTAGTTGTGAAGTGTGGTGATGTGCTCTACAGCTCAAAACTTTGATAAGGTCAGGGAAGGTCTATTCCTCTTTATCTGTAACTAACTCCTGTTAAGGTAAACTGAAAACTGGTGTGCGCCATTTAAAATTAATTGATGAGCCAGTAGTTAGAAACTCACATCATCGTCTGCTAGGGTGGGATTCACAATTTCTGACAAACTGTTTGAATAAGGATACAAATGTGTATTCGTTTACTGGTGAAATGATCACAGAAACTGTCCTCCAAATTCCAATGCCAGCTTCTTAAATAAAAATGTGTGAGGACAGTGTCTTAGTACCAGCAATGCTTCTTGCTCAGTTCTATCAGCTGACATTTTATATTGTCCTGGTCCATAGGTAAGTTTAGAAATTCCACTCTAAAGTAGGATTCTAGCCCTGGAGATTGCTGCAGTGAAGCACATTTTAAGGTTACATTTGACTTTTTCCTGAGTAAATTTTACAGGCATATGTTATTTTTTCTAGTTTCTTCCTTGCAGGGGATGAAAGTTTCCCCAGTCTATTCCCTCTGTATTTCTCTCATATTCTCTGAGAGGTCAGGTACAGAAATGAGGACTCTTCTGAAGGAAGGTGAAATCTACCTTTTTACTGAATTATTAAGCTCTGTCCTTCTGGGCTTAGGTTTGGAGCAATACAAAGAAAAAAAACAACAAAATAAAAAAAAAAAAAAAAAAAAAAAAAAAAAAAACAAAAACCCAAAAAAAAAAACA
>NDXB01011238.1:18577-34843 GCA_002631895.1 Agapornis roseicollis
AAAAAAAAAAAAAAAGATAATTATATATTAACTATAAGCCCAGTCAGCTTCTAACCACCAAGGACTTACATGGATAGTGGGTAGGATGAGTAGCTAATGATTTAGTCTTTAGTCAGTGAAAATTAATGGGACTATTTATATTCAGTTCTCAGGTATCCCAAGACATTTTCAGCCAAGTGGCCTGTGCATATTTAAAGCAGAGAGAGAGAGAGAGAGAAATTGCATATTTTTATTTTAGGAAGAAATAGAGCAGAAGTAAATTGATTCATGAACTTGTTCTATCTTTGTGCTGAAATCTTCAGTGATTTCAGCAATAGACAAAATTATTACTACAACTTTTAAAAGGAACCTTGTCAGTATCAGAGTCATCTTCAGTATGCTCTGAGTCATAAGAATAGTTTGAGTCAGGGGTAAATTATGTGTAAGAATCTGCAGTCCTGTGAGAAGACTTAAATGAAGGACAAGGCCACAGGACTGTTTTTGAAGAGAATATTTCTATTTATCACAATTCCCATTAAAGCCTTTTTTCTCTCTTTGAAAAGTGTTAGACTGCAATGAAGTGTGACATGGATACATCAATACCACTACTCATCCACATTAAAGTTAAAATTTGGTACATGTCAGCTCCTTACAGTGAGAGCAAGAGTAGGTTCATAGGTTACTTTGGTCCTGATATGCAGGGTTGGACAGTTTTTTACTAGACTGTATTAAAGTCTTTGCAATGAAAGACCAGCATAGCCCTGTACAGCCAATTAGCGGTGTTACAGCAAAAAACTTTTCCATGGAATTGTTTGCTAGTCCCCACCACTGACCATCAAGGCTCCAACAGTTGCTTCAGGATGATAAATCTTCCCTTCTTATGCAAATTTTAATTTGATTTTTGACTTTGTCTTTCATTTAGTTTTTAGTCTCCACATTTGATAAATTGTGTTGTGCTGATCATATTCTGTCTAAGCAGCCATGCCAAGGGTAACTGTATAGCTCATTTCTGATGACCCTTGCAAGGCAAAGCAATCCGCTGTTTTTCATCAGACTGTTTATACGGGAATCCACCTTATTTCTATACACCTAAGGAATAGGTTTGTCTGGATAGTGGAGGGCGTTTACTGGAGCAACAGGACTCAAATGGTAGCAGTCTGGTAGTCTTCACAGGTAACAGCTGCCACTGGTATTGATGCTCCCAAATAGGTAAGGCCAAAACAGAGGATGCAGATCTGTAGTATCAGTCAGAACAGCTTGCCAGCCTCTTCTGGTCCGTCTGTCCCTGCAACATACTCAAACTCCCAGAGGACAGGGGCAACTGCATGAGAAATATCAGGAAAATATTTTGTTCCAGAATTTCTTTTGTGTCTGATGATTATAAAGCTAAAGGAATAAATGGTAAGTTCAAGGGATTTTTAATAAAGACTTTGAGATAGACTAGTGAAATAAGGATATCAAGAGAGACTAACTTCATCTCAATCTAAATGGCAGAATCAATCTGACATTGTAAAGATTCAGGGGTTGTTTAAAACTCTGAAAGACAAAAGATCTAATTTGCGAACGCTAGGTTTTCCAGAGGGAAATAAGAAAGAAAAGAGGCTGTCATTTTGTAAATAACTTTTAAAGGAAATCTTTGCAATCAAGTATGTGTGTTCCTGTTTCTGCAATAAAAAGGCAAATCCTTCTGCTGACAAGTCATCAAGTGTAGTGATAGTAGATTTTCTGATCCTCCAAAATATGGTGAAGGTTTTAAAATTTCCCAGGAAAGGAATGTAGATTAGATATTGACCAGTGAAGTAGCTGGGGTTTATTGACACGATCTGACCAATGAACTGACATTTTGGCTATGGAATGATTTTTCTAGCAGCACTAGAAAAACAACAGTCTGCTCACATCAGGTATCCTTTTCTAATGCTGTTCTTTCAGTAATTCCTTGGTGGGTATGGCCAGACAGTTTGTTTCTATACTGTGCTAGATTCATGTGATAAATTCACTTCCCTTTTAATGAGGGTATTCTTGAGAGTGTTCTCTTCAAAATTAGTTTATGAGCTTCACAGCAGCCAAAGATTTAAAAAGCAAAGCAGGTGCACCTCTTCTGTTACCAGCTTGCCTTGGCAAATTTGGTTTGCAAGGACTTTCACTCTAGATTATCTTAAATTTCATTTTCTTTGTCCTTTTCTAAGTCATAAAGGATGGGAGGAAACTAAGTGTGCCACCCTTATCTTTCATATACTGGTATATCGTGTCCTTTTGGATGTGCATTTTGGCATTCAGGTTTTCTAAACATGCTTTCTCTCACAACCAAGTTTCTTTCATTTTGAATAAGTACAAGATGCTGGAGTATTTCTTAGCACTGATCAGGTGTGAGCAGCATCTGCTCTGACAACTAGCAAAATTGCAATTGCCACTGGAATTCCTCCACCTTAATGAAGTCATATTTCTTGCCCATGGCAAGGGGGCTAGAACTAGGTGATCTTTAATGTTCCTTCCAACCCAAACTCTTCTATGATTCTATAATTCAATATTGTGTGGCTGTCAGAAGGCTCAGGCAGAGTATTCCTACCACCAGTGGCTCCTTCTGAACAGCTTCAAAATATGCTCTCTTATTCTGTGTGTCTTAAGTATGAACAGTATAAAGACAAGGCATATATATTTAATTTTGCCTTACTGGTTGTGAATGCAAAAATAACAGCTCGATTTGAAAGGGGAACCTTTAAAAACTCTTTCAAGACTAAAGTGTTCATACAAATCACTGTGTTAATTATATATCCTAAAAATTATGCAAATAATCTTTAGTGATGAATTAATCAATGTTAATCACTTAAAAAATAGCTTTTAAGTGTTTGGGTTTTCTTTTTTTTTTTTTATAAAAATCTGTCAAAGTATTTAAAGTTCTCATGGTGAGCTTACATTTCAATAGTTCTGTTTTATTTCTTTTTAATAGTGACAGATGGAAACTCCCAATGTTATTTTGGTGTTGAGCAACAGACACAGTAGGAGACCACAGGTGTAAACTTCTTACACTGGGTTCCAGATTCTTGCAAAGGTTTGTAAAATAATTATTTAGATTTCACATCTTAATATGAAACAAAAATCTTTCTAATGATGACACCATGATGTCCTGGATTTAGCAGTTGAAGTCATCTTTTCCTTCTTCATAATAACTGATGCAGCACTATGTTTTCGAGTTTCGGCCTGGGAACAAAACTGATAACAGGAATGTTTTTAGTTACTGCTCAAATGTTTAGTCTGAGCAAAGACTTTGTGAGTCTCATGCTCTGCCAGAGAGGAGGGGAGGCTGGGAGGAAGCAAAGACAGGACACCTGACTCAAACTGACCAAAGAGGTATTACATACCATAGCACGTCATGCCCAGGATGTAACTGGGAGTTACCTGAAAGAGCTAGTGCTCTGGGGGGGTTGGAGGAGGTATTTGGTTGGTGCTTGGTTGGGGTGG
This sequence comes from Agapornis roseicollis, assembly GCA_002631895.1. Taxonomy (NCBI): domain Eukaryota; kingdom Metazoa; phylum Chordata; class Aves; order Psittaciformes; family Psittacidae; genus Agapornis; species Agapornis roseicollis. Next base: position 22,016 of record NDXB01011238.1, read on the forward strand.
GGTGTGATAAGTTATCTGTCAGTGGTTGGTGAGGTGCTATATTCTTTTCCCTTGTTATTTCCTTTGTCATTATTATTATTGGTGGTAGCAGCAGTGATTTGTGTTATACCTTAGTTACTAAACTGTTCTTATCTCAACCCATGGGAGTTGCATTCCTTTGATTCTCCTCCCCATCCCTCCCGGGAGAGAGGAGAAAGGGGGGGGGTGGGGGGGGAAAGAGGAAGGGGAGTAGAAACTGGGTTTAAACCATGGCAGTATATCAACTAGGTGAAACACATTCAGGTTAGGCACTTGACCTCTTCTTTAGAACTGTGGACATAAATTTTTGTCTAATCTGAAAATGTGGTAGAAAACAGTTCTCAAGACAAGGGAATGGAAACACATTTGGATAACTTTTTGTTCATAAATTATTTGGCATGCCCATATCTATTTACTGTGTCAAAGGTGTGTTTATTTCAAATACCTCCTCTGATGAAGGTTAGCACAAATGTGGAAAGTGCGATGGCCAACTCTTGATCCTCACTGGGCCTCCCTCCAGCTCTGCTGTAGCAGTAGACCCTGTGCTTTGAAACACTCCTAGACCCAGGAACCACAACATGGCTACTGTTCAAGCTGGGACTACATATATTTCTGCATCTTGGCCCCTGCTTGAACTCCTGAGTTCCGAAATTTTCCAGTATTTTGACTTGGAATTTACATAACCACAATTTCACACATCTAGGCAGCCATTACAGCCTCTCCCAGAACACATCCAGAAAGTGATGGCAGAAAGTTTTAGGAATTCTCTCAGCTCAGATTTTAACAGCAGGCTGTTCTGACTAAATGTTTAGGTAGATTTGGAGCAATGTAAAAGTTCTTACCCCATGGTAACACATGGCTTATGCATTGGTTACACACAGCATATCATTATTTAGCCAAGACCTAAATGAAAATTATTAGTGTAGTATAACTGTAAAAATTGAATCCTCAGAAATTCTCTAGAAATCTATTTGATGTGTGTGTGTAAAATGTATTTTCCACACTGAAGCTCATTTTCTTCCTATTAGGGACTGTGATGAGGTAAGTTGCTGACACTGTATGAGGTTACTAGCTAACATTCTATTGATGAAATACAGGATTTTGTGTAATATATCTGTAATGGTCCAAGGAAGTGCAAAACAAGTTACATACAAGGTTTACAAAATCAAACTGAAAACTGAGAGCCAATGTTTTGATACTCTCAAGTTATGGACATACAGTTTCCACTCCATAAAGTGTACTATAAGATAATTTTAGACGAAATAAAAAAGAACAGCAAGGTTTGCAGTGAAGTGGAACAGATACTACATGTTCATTTAAATTGAGAATACCAAATAAGAAAGAACTAGATCTTTAAAACTTATGGCTACTCTTTATTCCTTCATTCACTCATTCATTCATTCATTATTCATATATTCATTCATCCCCACATTCCTTCCATGACCTAACTCAAATTATCTGCTATGTTGTGCATTCAAAGAAAGACAATTAGTGAAGTGACTATAAAACTTTGAATAACTCAATAAAATTATTGTCTTTCAGTCCAATCATAGCATACACATGATTGCAGTCAAATACTTAAGTTTACAATTGCTAGTTGCATATGCAATGCAAATATGCAAGCAATACAAGTACACAGCCCACATTCTGTTTTTGACATTTACTCCAGTTATCACTTGCTATGCCTGAGACTTTTGATATTCTGAAAATTGGGTTCTAATTGATAGAGTTAGGTGAGGAAGAGATTCTATGGTGCTAGGACCTCTACCGTAACCCATGAGCAAAAGGTGATGAAAACTTCTTTTATCCATGCTGTAGCAGGAAGGGAACTTCTTTCCTTGAAAGAAGTTCTCACTCATGACTTCTGCCCGATGAACCACTGAGATAGATAGCTACACCTTTAAAAGGGTGCACAGTTTGCTCTGCTGCTGCTGTGCTCCATCTGGAAGCAGCACAATGCAGAATTGTGTCCTTCGTGAACTCCTTCGAACAGAATCAGGTAGTTATCAGAAATAGCTTCCATAACAAGATGTTCTTCATCTGGCATCAAACTTATATCATGGGAAATACTTGGGCTGTGGCATAGATAAGGGAAATAAAATTTGCTTTTCATACTTTTTAATGCCGTTTCATTTCCCCTTCAATTCCACTGATGGTTCACTGCTGGTGTGCAAGAGAAGGCAGTTTTATGCATACCTGGACATACATACATCATCAGTGCCACAGGAGGGATTTATTAGCATAAACTGTGAGAACTTTTTTTAGGAGTTTGTATTCAGTTCAGTTCATTGAATTACTGCCTTAAATATTATTGTTCTTCAGGACTCAGACAAAAAAATTCTATTTTCTTGAAAGACCGACTTATTTATGCAACAGTCGGTCGTGCTTAAAATAAATAGTTTATCAGAAATCTTTCTAAAATATTTTTTATCTTCTCATAGGAGATTCTGCTCAGGAAGGAGACTCCATACATTTGTCTGTTTCATCCCTCATCAAAAGGAACAATGTGAAAGAGTCTGTAGGTTGGGGTTTACATCTGAAACTGAAGGAGAGCTGGTAACCTCGCAGAATCCTTTGCACTCAGGACTCAGAAATACTGATAAATGCTAGTGATAAAACCCAAACCGCACTGCAGTGACTGACACAGACGTTATTTTTGCAGACAAGAGTCTTATGGCACATGAAGCATTAGTCATGTCTTTTAAATAATTCAAGAGAATATTAATATCCTCCAACTGCCTTGTACTTAAGAGTGACAGGTGTGTTTAAATTAACCTCTCAAAAACCACCCGGACTATTCAAGACATGAGTTTACTTCAGGACCACCAAGTTTAAATGCCTGATCTTTCACTCATTTTGACCCAGTGAAAGGGTTGATAGACCCTGCATGGCCAGATATGCAAAAAGAGCTTTTGTTCTCTTACTAATATATCTTGATGGCAGTTTTTAGGAGGAAAAGAACAGGAGCAAGTTTATTTCCCAGCTCTCTTGTGTTAGTGTTGAGTGGAAGAAATGGTGAAATTAAAATGAGTAGTTTAAAAATGCCATTAGGATTTAGTCTGCCATTAGTGTTTGCTGGCCACTGTCAGGGCACTACTGTGAGAAATGAAGGGTTGTTTTTTTTAACTAAGAAAATAAATGTACTGATGGAAACAGTAGGGTAAGAAAAAATCATGTGACAAATGCTGCAGAAGAAGCAGGACTGTCATTTTCAGAGCAGGTCTGTCAAATCAAGAAGCAAATGAGGGCGACTGGGACCATAATCTTACTTGTGGCATATACGTCTCACTACTTATGGTCTGCCTCTGTGAATAACTTCCCTGTGGACTGTGCAGCACCCAGATTCCTGCCACGCACCTCTTTGCAGTATGTGGAACATAAACATGATTGTGAACATTAGCTCAAATTTGGTGATGTGTGAAAAGTGCACATTCTGGTTGGTTATACTCCTAGTTAAGTGTTTGTGTAGTTTCAATGCTGTATAGCCTTTTTTATTGCTGCAGCTGAACCAAAGGTTTGCTTTATCCAACTCTCATGCTCTGTTTCTTATTTCTAGAACAGATAGATAACATTTTCTGTTGTTACCTGCAGTGTGGAGAATAGTAGTATCATTATATCTGCCTTCCACAGATATTAAGTAAAACCCTAGCTAACTTGTCTCTCTGAAACAAAACAAAAAGACCCAACCCTCCCTTCTCAATTATCTGTTACCTAAGTAACAAGAGACATGGCTTTTCCTTGTTCATTATAAAGTACCATTACTAAGTGAAGCAGAATACTAGAATCTAGGTTATGTTTGCTTTGACAGACTTTTTGCCGTGAACAAAAGTCTGAACTGTCCACCTAGCTCAGGAAAGGATATGAAGCACAAGTGATTGGACAGAAAAATCTTTACTGAACCAGGAATAAAAATTATTGCCAAATGACCACTTCAAAAAGTGTCTGTGAATTTAAAATATACAAGTACAGCTACAGTTATTTCCAAGTACCCATAAAATTATCTCAAGCAAAAACCTTTATACTAGAGGCCAAATTCCCTGACACAGAAAATAGCTGTGTCCCAGTCTGGATTGTTTGACAGTGGCACAACAGCTCAATGTGCTGCCTTGCCGAATCTGGCTGCATGACCCCTTCACCCCACAGGGAACAACGCCAACAGCTCCTTGGCAGCTGTGGTTGGTGCCTGTTGTGCTAGAGCTGCATGGCTTTCTCAGGCCCTGGGAATGCAGCTGGGAGCTTCCAAAAGTCCCCAGTGTCCTTGCCTTCCAAGCTCTGGGACGCAGCTCAGGATCCTCTACACTGTATCTCCAGGGTAATACTTTTATTTTCATTTAAACTGTGAATTTGAAAAAAAAAAAAAAAAAAAGAAATTGTTTAACTTGTCCTTNTGCCTTGCCTTCCAAGCTCTGGGACGCAGCTCAGGATCCTCTACACTGTATCTCCAGGGTAATACTTTTATTTTCATTTAAACTGTGAATTTGAAAAAAAAAAAAAAAAGTAATTGTTTAACTGTTCCTTAAGGATCGATGTAGTCCTGTGCATTTGGTCTGTGTTCTGCTCTTTCTGGGAGACAGGGGGAGGAATAAGGAAGATGTTGCAGTTCTCTTCAGAATTGCAGACAAATAGTCATTATGGTTTGCATTAGAAAGTTGACTTTGGACATCTGTTGGAGCTTGGACAGGAATCTAATGTGATTGACAGTGACAAATGGTGATGTATTATTCAAGAAAACTAGTATATATCTGCAAAGATAGCTGGTAAAGACCTTAATGCTCAAACCTATTTCTCATTTTAAAAGATCCTTTATTTTTTAGACATTTTTCAGTGTAGTTGCAGCTGTCAGCAGTGACAAGGTTGAATTTACTAATTCATATGTTCCACTTGCGCTCTGTAAAGAAGCTAAATTGCCCAATGAAAAAGCTTCCCATTTAGATTTTCTATTTAAATAGAGATAATAATAAAGTGAGTTCCTCATCTTCAATTCTAGCTTTGATCTGTCCAAGATTGTGTTTAGAATGAGGAAAAAAAGAAAGAGTAAACAAAAAGAAAAATTATAGGTATTGTTGAAACAAACATACTTTTTTATAAATCAGGTTTCTCTCATGTAGTTTCTTTCTTATACCTCATAATTGCTGAAATATTTTGCCTGCTCTATATTTTTGTCTCAGTTCTTCTGTATCTGTCTCTCTGTGACAAATAACAGGTGATAGTCTTTCTTCAGTGTTTTGCATTGTAGGTTTGTGTTATTGCTGAGTGGGTGACAGACATTGTGGCACACAAAGGGTTAATTCCAGCTGTAGATTTTTGTATTTCAGGAGTCAAGGTATGATTTATCCAGTGCCAGGAGCTGATATCTATCCCATATGTGGAAATGTGTAACTCAAACAGGTCTAATGTCCCGGGGTAAACAGGAACTCAGGAATGAGAGAAAAACCTGCTTTTAAAAAAACCCAAAACACAGGAGACACACACTGTCTGCAGGACTACTCTTAGGGATGCAACTGTATCACACACACAGGGATGTTGAGGACAAAAAAAAACTGCTTAAACTTGCAAGAAAGGGCTAGGATGTATAGCCTTCTATTGTCCAAGCCTATTTCCACTTAGCTTGGAAATGCCTTTTAATTCACTGTGCCTAGATCCTGAATGTCTCCTATAAGAAAAGCTAGGAAGGAGCCAAAATTCAGATGACCACGTAGTGTATCTTGTGAAATCCTTGTTTCCTGGAAGCAGTTTTATAATCAGTGGGCCTTTTTGGATGTTCAAAATGGTTCTTTATTCAGTCACACCCAGACTGACGTGACATCAGCAGTTTTGCAGTATGATGTCTAATTGGGAGTATTGTCAATGGAAAGTTGGATACTCGGCATCATAAATATTTTCTTTTATATCTGCTGACTTTCTATTATGTAACTTTGGAATAATTTCTTTTTGCGAAATTTAACTTACCAAAAGCCCCTTTGTGAGCTCAGAGTGCCAAGGTGATGTGACTCCAGCTTGTCAGCTATCCCCAGGCAGAGGCTTCTTTACATTCAGACCAGTCTGCCTACAGAGACAGGGTTTCTTAAATACTTGTCAGTTCTTTGCATTAAATGTAGCACAGATCTACTGCAGAGTTAAACTAAATGTCTCTGGCATATTAAAAATAAATTGTTTAAAAGCACTATATATACAACTCTAATAAAAAAATGATGAAGAATGATTTATGAGAATGTTTAAACATATACCAAGCTTTAACCTAGATCTGACATGATACTTAGGCCTTGTTTACTTCTGTACTTTGGGTATACTTCGCTATATCCAAAGTAAGCCTATAATTTGATCATATTGATTCAAAAAGTATTGCAAGCATTATTCATAAAATATCAATTAGAAATGCAAAACGATTACTTTAGAGTTGTGTAGTGGTCCATAGAAGGTCACAACTACATCCCTGACCAATCAGAACTTTAAGGACATCTGAATGTAAACGCATGTTTCTATTCATACTGAAAAATATAGGGTTTTACCACTGGGACTGGATGAAAATCTTATCTATTAGTAGCAGTATTCCTAAACAAAAATCAAAAAAAAAAAAAAAAAAAAAAAAAAAAAAAAATTATATTTACTTCAGGTTTTTTTTTTCTCAGCACATATTCTTTAAAGCAAGTAGTTTTTGGTTTTGCAATGAAATAGCTAACAAGAAAGTTCAATTTCTAGGGGCTTTTATAGCTCAAATGCAAAAACAATCACAGCTAAAAGAAATTATTTACCAGATAAGCCTTTACCCNTTCTTCATATGCACATCAACGTTTGGTGACAGATTTCACTCTAATCCTGTATTTGTTTCTGTGTGTGCCTTTACTATGCACTGGATTGAGTACCATTCACCTTCTCTCTAACATTACACTTTCATCCTTTCATCAGTTCTTATCAGTTGATTACCTTCTATTTCTGATAATAGCATACTCCCAGAATCCATCAGATATATAGGAGTTAAGGTCAAGTTTCCTTTCCTTAACCCTGCTGTGCTGCTGAGATTGAGCCAAGATACAAAGCCCTTTTATTTTGACTCATTTGATTTTGTAGGACTGAACTCTGAGAATTCCTCAGTAATGTGTTAGCAGACAAGCTCAAATATTGTTGCTGCATTTTTGTGTTGGGCAATGGTTTTACTTATTTTCTCATATGCTTCTTTGCATCACTATGAAACTCTCTTCTCTTACTATCTAGTAATTCAATGTGATCTATTGTCTTTCCCTTTTTCTTTTTAATAATATCATTAAGGCAGGCCAGAAATTAGCTCATAAAGTATTTGTATTCTTCTACTTTGATTATATGAACAACACAACTTTTTATCTAAGCGTAGGAGTTTTTATTAAGGTCTGTAAAATAGTATATTTCTGATACTTTCCTAAAAATAAAATGTTCAAATAATGGCTTTTCTTTAATTCATCAGTTAAGATTCTTACTGAAATTATCTGAGATCAAGGCATATGGTTACATGCAGACATCTGTAGCAGCATATAATACTTCCTTCTCTCCTCTTCCTAAGTTTGCTGCTTTTTCCCTATCCAGGAAACTATAAAGCAAAGAGAACCTTCATTTTATTTTTTTTTAACATAGACTTCTACATCTCAGGAATCTGGTGTGAGGAGAGACCCGTAACCTGCTGCTACAACTCCTGCCGTCACTCCTAAATCTGAGACCTGATCCCGGGACAGTTCATTTACAATATAGTCCCTGTGAAAGGGAAGAAAGTACCTAGTGCTAACTTGAGCAAAGAGCATTTTCACTTTGTGCCTGAGACCTGGTGGAAAGAGAATGCGAAAAAATTGTGTGTGTCAAGATTTGGGTATCTCCTGCAAGAACCAAAGTAGTTTCAAATATTTCAATTTTGTTATTGTTTGGAACAAGGAAAGAGAAAGGACTTTTACAAAAGAATATTTCCAGTCAGGTTAAACAGACAGGGCTCCCACCAAAAGCATTCTTGGTCAGGTTCAATATATAAGCTAGATCAGGGAATTAATGTATCTTTGTTGGATGAATAGGGGTATAGATTTTGTGCTGGCCTTCTGCATAATTTGAATTTCACAGATTAGTGTAGAAGAAACTCCTAAACTTGGCCAGGAACTAAACTTTATACTTTAACAAAACTTCTAACCATTACTAAACAAAATTTTTAGAATTTGTCTTTCTTAGACTCCTAGAGAAGAAATATGATTTTCTGTATAATTTTCAGATGGTAATGTTCATTTTTCAAAATAAACTTACATGCACATACAGAGTAACAGAATTTGGTTTACCTTAGTTCTGTGTATTTTTTTAAAGGTCCTGATTATCTTCAGTAAATATGACACCCATGACCTTTGACTTTGCCTCTCTTAAAGAAAGCAACTGTATAACTTCCAATACAGCTGCCTAGAGCTTTGCTTGCTGTAAGATACTTGTGCATATGACAGCTTGATTCTGCTTTCCAGAATGAATGTTTTGCATATACAAGGGATGCAGAGACTGCCAAGCAGTGCTCTTTCTGGCCACTAGGCTGATGTTGTGGAAAATTGATTTCCAATTGAATTCTCCCACTTCCTCTGCTCTTATATTTTGGTTTCAGAATATCAGTCCATAATTGAAGGTGAATATAAATAGCAGCAAAGGAAGTAAGGCATGGAGGCGAGAGGGCAGGTGGTAGGAGCTAAAATGGAAACAGTGAGGGGCAAACAACCATACACATACAGTTATACAAGCAGATGTCTGGGTATAGTCCACAATCTCAGGATCTTGCTACATAAACTAAGAACAAAATTCAGATGTGAATATTTTCCCCAGTTTTCTCTCCTTATATACCCCAACTGAGACTTTATAATTTTATTTCAGCATGAATAGTAACACAAGTGAAAGCAATCCTGACTTTGCAATATTGATTAGCTCTCTGCTTCAGGTGTTTAGCTGAGATTTTCGCTCTTACATCACAAGCAATAGCATAGCTGTCAAAATTTAGATGACTCAAAATATTTAACTGTTCTTTTAAAATGGAATTGCTTCAGCAGAAGAGAAAGAAGTACTTAAGAAGGACAATGGCTTTGCCTTAGTATCACACATCCTCTCACCCTGAGCTACTGTGTGCAGCTGTTTTGTTCATATAAATGTGATTCCAAGAACATTTTGGTATTCATGAAAGAGTATTTTTAAAGTAATAGTTTTGACTAAAATTGTTTTATCAGCCTTAGTGAAGATAATCTGAAAGACAGTCTAAAGGTCTTAGGAGGATGATCAGAAAAGCACTGACTACTGAGCATCAAGTAATCAAAACTTGTCAGAGGAAAAGACTTGTTTTTGCAAGAAAAAAATCTTTGCAGTAGACTTGAAGAAAAAAAGGGGTGAGCACAATTTGTAAGCTTTGGCTACAAAAGGCTAACATTTTCAGACATGGGCAGGCTTGAAGGGTGTTAGAATAGAATGAAGAGTAGAATCTCGATTGTGACTGTTCAGTGAACCTTNAAGACTTGTTTTTGCAAGAAAAAAATCTTTGCAGTAGACTTGAAGAAAAAAAGGGATGAGCACAATTTGTAAGCTTTGGCTACAAAAGGCTAACATTTTCAGACATGGGCAGGCTTGAAGGGTGTTAGAATAGAATGAAGAGTAAAATCTCGATTGTGACTGTTCAGTGAACCTTCACTTCTGCATCTTGTGTACTGGATAAATAGATTCTTTTCCTTATACTTTGCCACAGAGCCAGGTGTTTATATCTCCTGGGCCAGAAGATAAGAAGTACAAATACCAGCCCATGCAGCAGAAACTACATGGTTCCCTAGTAGAACAGTTCCCTAGTAAGAACAGTTTAGGATGGTTTCTGATTTCATGTGATGATGACATTTATGTGGAGGTATGCTGACTCAAGGGCACATTTTCACTAATTTCATGTTCAAGCTCTTGCCCACATACATAATTCCACAGCAGTGAAATTGCAAGCAATGCAATAAGAAAGATTGCTCAGGTTTTTAAATTATTATTCTTATTTAAACTGATAATATTTTTGTTTTTCTAAATTGTTTTAAAGGTCTACTTGTCTTCAGTTCTATAAAATATCGTTTAAAATCATAGATTTTTGTTTCCACAAATCAGACCTAGCAAATAGCTGATCTTGACACATTTGCATAGTACCTTCATTCATTTAGATTATATAAAATATTACTATTTACATTTTTAACAGTGTTCCATAATACATAGATGAATTTTTCAGTTATGTGAGATTATTGAAAAAAAAAAAAAAAAAAACCAACCCAAAAACCAAAAGAATAAAAAAAAAAAAAAAAAACCAACCCAAAAACCAAAAGAATAAAAAAAAAAAAAAAAAACCAACCCAAAAACCAAAAGAATAAAAAAAAAAAAAAAAAACCAAACCAAAAACCAGAAGAGTAAAAAAAAAAAAAAAAATCCAGGCTGAAGAAGTTACCAATTTTATAGGTTTCAAATGGTGTCTTAGCTGCTCTGAACTGTGACTAAGGATCAAAGTGGAGAAAAATCACCTAAATTTACCCTCCCCCTTAGTCAGCAGTAAGCTTCATAGGACCCTCCCCAAACCAAATAAGGCCAGGAAGAATGTGCTAAGCACTGAGTGTGCTAAGAATAAAGTTGAGCTGGGATGGATAAGGTTACTTTGAACTCTATATTTCATGTTTTCTGACATACCCCCCAAAGAACTGCAATTACGCTAGCAAGGCTGCAGGAGCATTGAACAGTTCTTTGCCACTTCTTTTGGATTTTTTTGCTGCATTTCTGTGCATTCCTGTCCTGTTTATAGCTGGGACATTTTACTTTTTATTTGTAGTGTGCGTGGTTCTTAGGATATTAGAAAAAACCTGCTGAAGACCATAAGACATGGCTTTTTTTTGTTAGAAGCTGACACTTTAAACTGAGCTTTAAGTGTTGCCTCTGGAAGTCCTTAGTTTGGTCTGAGAAGGCAGGAGTCTGCGGGGGAGACAGAAAGTTCAGAGGGGCACAAAGAAGAAGGAACAGAATTAGAAAAAGCAGAGGACCTTCCTCCTCATCATTCTGCAATTCCTGCAGGAGTCAGCAACAGTTATATAAGGTTCCACAGTAGATCTTGACCTTTTAAACAGAGTATCTCTTACCATCATCATCATGGCCGAGATTACAGCAGAAGGTACGGTAACTATTTTCAAATATAATTAACTAAAAATTATGCATATTTTGACAGTGTAGATGATCAAATACGATTTGTTGCTCTTAGCAAATAACTCTTTCATTCCAGGATCATTTTGTCTGTTGGATTGCTTTCTACTTTTCTTTTCTTTTCTTTTCTTTTCTTTTCTTTTCTTTTCTTTTCTTTTCTTTTCTTTTNAGCTTCTTAAATTAAGCTGAGAACATTTCATCCAGGAAATATCATAGCATTGCAAGTACTCGGGTTGCCAACAGCCTTTTTTCCCTTTCCCAGGCCTTTTCTTTTCTTTTCTTTTCTTTTCTTTTCTTATTCTGTTCTTTCTTTTTTCTTTTTCATTCCTCTTGCCATTTACTGAAGCTATGTCTCCATACACCTCTAAAAATAGTGTTAGTCTCATTTGCGGAACAACACTGATTAGGCAGTTCCATTAGAGTGATATAAGAAGGGGAATGTCTGAATGTCAGGTGGTACTATCCTCAAACCTTTGCTCAGGTAGAGCTGTGGTAGTCCTTTATAATTGGAGATTTGCCAGAGCTTATTTTGGTGGCCCTGTTTTTTCCATAATGAACACTGAGGGTGAAGTCTACAGGATGTTACTGAAGGGTAAAATATATCAAATCTGCAATTCTTATTCAGGTAAATATCTAAAGGAGTCAGTGAAAGTTGTGCTGAATTAGTACCCCAGAGCTAGGCCTGCAAGAATGAAAAGCAATTGTATTAACCAGGAAATACATATTCTAAAATATGAATATTTAATATACTTTAATATTTTCTGACCATTCATATTTAAATAACATTTTAGATGCATAACAATATTTTATCAAATACAGTCAAACAGCAAATATATTCTAAGTGCAGTCTTCTTTAAATTTAATACTGAATATTTTAGTTGAATTTTATTCCAACTCTTTTTTTTTATTTGTCAGTGTCTACCAAAATTTAATAATGATACGACACAAAAAAACAACAACAACAACCAAAACAAAACAAAAAAAGCATTTAAACAGTCTTCTGAAAATTATTTTATTCTGCTTGTCAAGGTTATATGGCATTTCAGTGTAGGAAAGTTGTACTTTTTATCTTCTATTTTTCATTGTTATTATTTGTAAGAGTATCTGCAGTAAGTACTATTAGAGAGTGAGCCCGTTGTCTTCTAAAGGACTGATATTAGGACTATATCAAATTGCGTGACAGTCCTGGCCTGATGTCTGATTAGGCACAAGATGGTGATGTGAGTATGATTTTTGTAATCAGCGTCTGGATGGTTCTATAATTTGCTTCTGGCAGCAGCTACTGCCAGAACAGGTGGCTCAGCCTGACAGCCCTAACCAAAATGCTCGTACTTGATTATTTGGATATTCTTAACCTGGTTTGGTGGAAACACTGGTTATTTTGTAGCTGCTAGCAGGGAAATCTTTGAAATTCTATTTATCTTCCAAAATGAATGTGTTAACGCTATCAGCATCAGAGGAGCAGTACCTCTTGCAAGGTTGTTCAAGGAAAACAATCCCAAACTGGGAAGATTTTTAGTACAAAAATGAAATTTTTAATCAGTCTGGAAATGAATTTTCGGTCATTTAGAGTCTGAAAGTGGGGGTTTTTTGTGTGTTTTTTTTTTTTTTTTTTTTTTAGGTTTTTTTTAGGTG
>NDXB01011238.1:34967-55399 GCA_002631895.1 Agapornis roseicollis
TTTTTTTTTTTATAGTGTTTTTACAGGTGTTCCTTAGCTGCAATATTGTATGGTTTTCTCCTGTGTTTTTCTTTCTGTGCAAAGCAATAGAATTCAGGTGATAAGGGGCATCAGCTCCACAATAATCTAACTTTCTGTATAACAGGTAAACAATCCATATAAATAGTTAGATTAGTTTGGTTGTGGGAGGGGGAGGTGTTATTTGCTTTTTTTTCTTACACTTGGAATGCACTTTGTTGATTGGCTGATTTTTAAAGTCTGGACCCACAAGATGGAGATTTTACTTATGGCAGAACACTATGAATTCAACCAGAGCTAATGTTTTACTGCAGTTTATTTTCCTCTGGGGATACTACTGATATTCACAAGGCAGATTTAAACTTCAGCAACATATAGTTTGGACAAATAAAAAACAATTAAAATACCTCTTGCTTCACACAATTCTTTTTTTATTTTATTTTCTTCTATGCTACATCCCAGCCCATGATTTATTGGGTCTTCATAACTTTATTTGGATTAAAGTACATGCTCCTTGTGATAGGTATTAACTGTACTTTAGCCACAGATGAGCTAAACTGCCTGGCTCCTTACCTGTTGAGGTACAATGCTGACATGCCAGACAGTACAGCACAACAGTGTTGCAGGTTTCAATACTGCCATTACCAGTGTGGCTGCTGGTGTAGAGAGATGGTTCAGGTATCTTTTTCTAGCAGTCTGTGTCAATGGCATGATCTATTCAGAGACAGACGAAAAGGCTGATCGGGTGCTCTAGAAAGGTCAGCATCCTGGTAATGACAATGAGACTAAGTAGCTTGAAAATATAGCCACCAAGCAATGACCCTGCCCTGCCTACTTGCTTTGCAAGCCACATGTGTTGCCTATTCATTTCCACAGCTACAATATTTAGTTGTGGACATACTGGTGAAGTGTACCTGATGAGAGACAAAAGGAGACCTCTGAAGACAGCAATTTATAAATGTCCTTAGAAAATTGGCAGGACCTAGGTCTCCTGCCAGCAAATATTTAGGAGAAGATTCCAAAGCATTATGTTCAGCATCTTCATATTACATAAAATTGCAATCACAGAAATGTACTATTAAAAGGTTTGGGTGACATGGTGTTATGGTTTAAACCCAGCTAGGCAGCACATTCATTCACTCCACCACCCCACCCCACCCCGGCCCTCCCCTCTTTCCTCCCTGCTCCCGGAGGAGTGGGAGGAAAGAAGAGCCGAAGAAATACGACCCCCACTGGTTCAGATAACAACAATCCAGTCACTAAGGTATAATACAAATCACTATTGCTATCACCAATAATAATAATAACAAGGAAAACAAGGGAAGAGGGTACAATACCACCTGCCGAAAACAAGCCCGACCGGGAAGTTCCCTCTCCTTCCGGGTAACTCCCAGCTACCCCCCTCCTTGGTCAGTTTGGTCCTGACAGTACAGTTCTGTCCTTCCTTCCTCCCGGCTCCCCTCCTCCCCGGCAGAGCATGAGGCTCACAAAATCCTTGGTCAGGGCAAACATCGCTCAGCAACAACCAAAAACATCGGCCTTATCAGCCTTGTTCCCGGGCTAAGTCAAAACACCAGCTACTAAAGAGAAGAAAAACTGACTGCAACTGCTGAACCCAGGACACATGGTTTAGTGGGGAGGTGTCCCTGCGCATGGCAGGGGGGCTGGAACTAGGTGATCTGAAGGTCCTTTCCAACCCTAACTATTCTATGATTCTATGAAAGTCATTAAAACTGTATATAAAAAAAAGTCTCAGTACAAAGTACTGTGTCTTTGCAACAGTCTCATAGAATCATAGAATCATAGACTAGAATAATAGAATAGTTTGGGTTGGAAAGGACCTTAAGACCATCTAGTTCCAACCCCCACGCCATAAGCAGGGACACCTCACACTAAACCATGCTACCCAAGGCTTTGTCCAGCCTGGTCTTAAACACTGCCAGGGATGGATCACTCACAACTTCCTTGAGTGACCCATTCCAGTCACCACCCTAACAGTAAAGAATTTCTTCCTTATATCCAATCTAAACCTCTCCTGTTTAAGTTTGAACCTGTTACTCCTTGTCCTGTAACTACAGTCTCAGGATCTTTTATTTTAGTATCATTATTAGTCGTAGTAGTTGTAGTTGTTGTTGCCGCTGCTGTTGTTATTATTACATTTCAGCTGTTACTGAGTACTTTGTAGTGTCCAGGGACTTTACTGTGATCCACTTCAGAGCTTGTCTAAAAGCCATGGGCATCTAACTATGCTACTCTGCTGTGTTTATGAACAAGGGACCTGGACTGGACTCAATGGCAGATGTGGTTAGAGCTGCCACCATTGAAATACTAATGCAAAAAGCCTGACACCTCTGAGAAATGGCTTCTGCCAAAGTACAGCTTAATTTGTATGTGCAGAAGAGCTCCAGCAGCAGCCCTGTAGTTGGTCTGCACTAGTCCCATCTACTGCAGGTTGCAGTGTAAGACTGATGGCTCTTCCCTGACACTTTATTCTCCCTCACAGGGAAGAATGAACAGAGACTTAGCTCTGCCTGCTGCAATGCTCTGGAGTCTGTGCACTGATCTATTCTGGGGAGGTGAGGAGAAAGACAAGGTTTCTATGCCAGCCGTTTGTCTGCCACAATTTCTTTCCCCAGTGGAGCAAGGGGGAAGCAGGAGTCAAACAGAAATGAGACAAGTCACAATTTGGTCCTTATTTTGCTGCTGAGAGCTGTGCAACTACACATTTCCTTTGCCTTGGAGCAGGCTGCAAGGAGACAGGGTAGCCCTGAGGCCACCCACAGCTTGTCAGTGACAAAAT
This sequence comes from Agapornis roseicollis, assembly GCA_002631895.1. Taxonomy (NCBI): domain Eukaryota; kingdom Metazoa; phylum Chordata; class Aves; order Psittaciformes; family Psittacidae; genus Agapornis; species Agapornis roseicollis. Next base: position 37,786 of record NDXB01011238.1, read on the forward strand.
CAAAATTAGCTTTTAGGTTTCTGTGCTTTTTTTTCAGGCTATTTGATAACTATGAAAAGTTTTAAGATGCAAACCATTTCAAAAGGCAGATTTGACAAGATCTGTGTGCTTGAAGATTAATAGATGTGAAACTGATAATATATGAGAAATAATGCACAAGAGCCAGAGAGTAAAATCATAATGACTTCATGAGTGCAATGGCCAGAAGCTAACAGCAGTCTCCAGCTGGCAAAAACTTTAGTGAAGTCACACTACAGGCAGGAGGGAGATAGCTGCTTCTCATGGTAATTCATGACTTGCTGCTTAAGGTGCTACATGTGCTGACTGAAAAAGGGGCCTAGATGAATAAATTAGATTAGATGATTCATTTTGATAGCTAAAGGCATGTGAGCTGTTTTCTAGCCTTCCATTAGACTGCTATGTAAGCACTGAGTTAGGAGGCTTCTATAGAGTTTATTTGCAACACACAAATTTGTAAAATGAAAAGATGTCTTATTTTTCTGGCTTTCAGTGTTGATGAGGAAGCAGATGAAATACCTTATGCAGTGGGGTAGGGAAAAGACAATTTTGCCACTTTCTTTTTGAAGGAGTCAGTCTGCTCTTTTAGAAGTCCCAGGTAAAGTTAACAGCCTAATTACCTAGAGAGACAAAATTTCAGAGAACCCAGGACTGCATGTAAAAAAGTAAGTCTGCGGGCAACAAATGCTCCAGATTCTCACTGAAATTCCTTAAAACTTGGATTCCTCTGTGCCTGTGGGTCTGGACAACTGAGCTGGTTAGTTTGGCTGCAGCCTGGCTGCTTTCTCATAGTGTGTTGAGTGTGAGGCCAAAATTGCTAGCTGAAGTTTTATGTTTAGGAATTTGTGGGCAATGTTACAGCTGGTATAGTATCTATATGTTCAGCTGGTGCAGAGAAGCTCTAACATATCATTACTTTAGGTAGTCCTTAAGAAGATCAGCTAGGTATGGGCAGCAGAAAGCCTTAAAACCTATAAATCAGAGGTTTAAGCTAAGGAATTGTGTTGCTAGTCCATGACAGGCTAAAAGTATGTGAGTGCAGTTATGTCATGTTTATGTGTATAGAAACAGCTGGACAAAAGGTTTGATTATTTTTTCACTGTTTTTAAAAAAAGTTTGTGCCCATAAGTATCTGAAACATATTTTAAGGTTACTTACATAATGGGTAGCATTTTCAAATTACTGGGGTGATCAGTTCCCACTGATTTGGAAATTAAATCTATGCAGCTACTTAGATTCTCAAAAGTCCCAGTCATTGCCTTCAGGTACCTAATCCTTGAAAAGCATCTAATCTATAAATATTTGGAGTGCGTTTACCCATTGCCTACAATATAAACACTGAGTAAGAGCTGGATTCATGCTGCTCTTACTATTCTGCCCTGGGAAGCAGAAACTGGCTTAGTTTAAAACATGTTTCATAATACAGGTTTGGCTTCAGTCCAGGACACAGTGATGGCAGAGAAAACAGAGCTACCCTCTGAGTCAGGTCAGCTGTTTACAGACATAGAGAAGCTCTCTTTTTCTTTCTGATACTGATGTTCCCTGTTTTCTGATCTGTTTAGAAAGACTGATCAAGTGAACAGTGTTCATTTACCAGCTTAAACCATATTTAAAGTAGTAGAGAGTTGATTGCTTTAAATGAAAAAGATTGAAAAATTATTTAAAAAATACTTTTAAATCACCAACTTTAATCAGGATTTAAACCAGCAACTAGGAAACCTGGATTTCAAAACAGTAATTTTAATGTGTTTTTCATATATCTTCTATCATTCTTTTTCCCAAATTAATGGACACCCTCCACACACACTGATTATTAATACAGTGTCTGAATGCAGCCTTTCTCACTAAATTTGTGCCTTTTACCCTTAGAGAGAAGCTATTAGATAGCTCTATGATTCAGGAGCCATTTATCCAGATTCTTAGTTTTTACATGTTTTTTGTTTGTTTGGGGTTTTTTTATGACAAAGTATGCTAGATGATGCATTTCTTTTTGACTAGATAATGATTTCATTTTTACTGTGACTTCTGTCAAGCTTCATTAGGATGGAAATTGGAATTCAATTAAAACATTTTAAAACTCTTTATCTGTGTATATATGAAAAATCTTAAATAGAACTTGTTTTGATAAGCTAAGTGATTTCGTAACCAAATATAATATTCTCTAATATTTGTATTCTATGATCTTATGATTCTATTGATTGATTGATTTTTTTTTTGTAATTTAGTTTGCATTCTACAAGAATATAGAACTGATAGAGCTAATTTTCTTTCATGTAATATTTATTCAGATGTTAGAAAAACAAAGAATATTTTCTATTTTTTTAATCATAATTACTCTTTGACATAGAATAAGATAATAATTGAGTTCAAATAGTAAAAGAATTTTAAATTAAGGCCATATTCCCTGCTTTCACAAACAGGTTATACTCTCAAAAAAAGTCTAACTTAATTTAACTCTGCCTGTTTTACCAGTGATTTCCAGTAGCTCAGTGAATTCTTTAACTTTTTTCACAACTGTAATAGCTTTTTGTTTAAATAAAAGTGATTTCTATAGACTGCACTGTCAAAGTGTATTGACGTGTAAAAGTGTATTGAGGTGTAAAAGTGTATTCCTTAGCACAGGTTTTCTTAATTTCCAATTTAATTTTTAAAAGAATTTAAAGAAAACTTCATTTTGTGATTCAAAAAGCACCAACAATTATATGCCCTGCCATTCCCTACTGCAGCATCATTTGGGGCTTATACAGAATTATTAAATAAGATTGAAATGTCTTCAACAGTTGGAGATATATACATAATTGTAAAACAGCGGCACTGTTATTTTATACAGTGCTTTCAAACTAATTCAAAGTATGGTCAAAGAGAACCTTACAGTGATGTGCAGACTTAATATTCTTATTGCTTTATACTGGCAGGTCAAGCTGGTAACAGGAAACATGAATTAGCTAAGCATATCTGAACTGTAAATTCACTGCACTGAAAGACATAACTTAAAGCTATAGAAAATTAGTTATATTTCTTATCCATATGATCCCACTGGCATGTTTGATCCCACTGCCATGTTCTGTTGTTAGTATTAAACATTTTTATTGGAAATTACGATTATTTCGTATTTTAGTCTTAGCAGTGAAACTTTCAATAAATATTTCCTTGGTGCACTGGAACATGACCATTCAGACTTTAGATCCCTGAATGGGAATGTGTTTGAGCAGTATGTGCTCAAAAGAGACCAACAAGATTTAGCTTCTATTTTTGTTCCTAATATATGCCTACAGCACAGTTTAATTATGCATGTTATTTCAAGAATTACAAAGCAAGTACATGGCTAGCAAATATTTGACTAACAGTAGAGAGAGTTACACCAATATGTGGCAGACATATGAGATGGAACATCTTGTCTTGTCCCACATTCTGTTCTTTTCTTCCTAGCTTCTGATGCTTTTTTCACTCTGTAATAGTTTTCCTTTTCTTCTTTCTCTTCCTCTTCCAAGACCTCACAGATGATGCAGCAGGTATTAACTTGCATTATAACTCAGGTCCCTTCTCTGAATGCAAAACATAACCAGAACATTGTAAAACACACAGTAAGCAGCTATATTTTTCTTCAGAGTCATTAGATTTTGTGGAAAAGAGCCAAGCTAACAAAACAGACCATGTAATATACAGAAGCCTAAACAAAAAAAGCTAAAGAAGATTCTAGTTTTGTTGTTTATGTTTGGTTTTGTTTTTTTTTTTTTTGTTTTGGTTTGGGTTTTTTTTGGGGGGGGATGTGTGTGTGTGTGGGGGTGTTTCCATCCCAAAATATCTCATATGCTAAAATTCACCTATGTTGCAATTTCAGTTAAATCAGTTCAGTTGCTCAAAATCGTGGTCAGTGCTGGGTTTTGCCCTTAGAAGTCAAAATGAAAAATCCATGGCTTTACGTCCTGAATAAGCATCTCTTGAGTCCTGCAGCTGATTTGGGGTTTCTACAGCACAGCATGAACTTGTCTCTGCCTAAAAGTTCTGCTTGATGCCATATGAAGGCATTTACCATAAGAAAAGAAAATATAAAATGCCAAGCACAGAAAAACTTTCTCACTGGAGAAGTCTCCTCTTTCTATCTTCAAAAATAATTTTAAATAATCCTTTACAAATATGTAATGAGTAAAAGACCTGCTACTCCCCATATATGCTTATGTTCTCACAACTTCAAAAGTATCTCTGTACCTTTGCCTGGAGTCAAATTGTCAAAGGCACAATGAATCTAAGCCTTTGTAGCCTTCTTTGGTATGTAAATTAACCCATTTTTTTCCTATATTCCACTATGTAGATTTAAGTTGGGGCTCTCTGTGTGTGTCAGGGAGGCTAAATCTTGTTTCAGTCTTCCCTAAGAAGTTATTCACAATTGGCACAATTACCATAAATATAGTTTTCTGGTAACTGTTTTACTGCTTTTAGAGACATAATTTAATACAACTTAAAATGTCAAGATCCTCGTTTTGCTTTGACCTTTCCCTCCTATAACAGGCAGGACATTAATTTGGCTTCAGGTCTATCTATGCAACTGCTGGAATCAATTGAATGAGTACATGAGCATATATGATGAAACATAAAAGTTAACATAAAGAGTTGATATCATGTGTATGTGATGCACTTCAGGGTATATACATTTCCTAGTTTTATAATCCAAATATTTAAACTGTAATCATAACATAAATTTAGTATGATTTCTATTGGTTTTCTTTTTTTAAAGGAAATCCTTGAACCCTCTTCTTTCTAAAGATTTTGTTGCATCATGGTTCATGATAGGATTAAAAAACTGTGATAACTTCACAAGGAAATATCTAAAGTTAGGCTTATCCCTTTGATATTTACTGTTGTTTTGTTTTAGCTTGTCTTTGTATTTTAACAGGAATATTTTTATAACATTAATTATAGCAAAAGGTCTGTGATAGAGGTTAAATGTGAGCCTTATCTGTCTGGGAGAGTTACATGACTAGATGGCTGACCACATCCAATCACCCAGAGCAGAACCACTACATACTCTGCTCTTAATTTGTGTCACAACAACCTCTAAAGTTGATGAAGATGTTATTTTGGTAGTACAGAGTGAATTCTGAGGATACAAAGCTTTCTCCTGCTTCAAAAATGAAGGGCTCAAAAAGCTTATTTTGTTTGTTTTTTAATCTGTAACTATATTTGATAAATTTATCACTTTAGTAATAGGCATGCCAACTCAAAACTAAATACAAGTTGTTTTGTTTTTTTTTTTTTCACAGAAAGAGTAGTCTTGTTATCAGATGCTCAAGCAGAATTAATCCATGTGAAATGCATTTATCTTAAAATCCATCTCTTGTTCTAGACATTGTAATTTTGTATTGATTACATAAAAGCCACCTGAAATGCTCTGGAGAATGTAATGCTCTATTCTGCTGTTAGTAAACCAAATGAAGTGATGAATTTCCAGATCAGTAACCTCCAAAACTCTTTTTCCCAGCCTACTATATCTCTTCCTTCCCCTTCCCAAAACAAGTGCAACAGGGCCCTCTGCCCAGAGGCATGCCTCCATGCCTGTTTCCTTCATTTATCACAAGTGAGAAATCCATAGATTTTCCAATACAAATTTATTGTATTTTGCCTGCAGGTTGCTATTAAACTAGAGGTTTTCAGTGATTTGTAGTTGTTTTGTTATAGTGATCTATACAATGCTAATGTAAGAAAGATCACAAGGGAAACTTTACTAGATGGCTGATATTCTGGAAATAAGGGAACTTGGTAACTTTGGAAATTATAACGGAGACAGCTACAGATATATGAGAATGCAATTTCAGGAAAGCATTTTGCTTTGCAAGGTTAGCTGCAAATATTGATGAGGCTTCAGCACACATTTAAAATTAAATGTGATTTAAATGTGCATATGCAGATATTAGTGCATCAGGGTGGGGAGGCAATGTGCAATTTTGCCCAAGTTAATGAATTAAGGTAACTTCAACTATACAGAAAAAACAATGATAACAGCTAGGGTTGTCTTAAAAACTAATTATCAGGAGTCTTCTTTTAAGAATATATTTGCTAGCATTTCATTTGCCATCCAGTATAAGCTAATGCATTTCACACTGTGAAGCGCTAAAGGCAGTGTCAAAAAAGATACAAATGACTAAGTTAGTTTTACAACACGGTTGCTATCCACTCTTCACTGTGTAAAAAAGCATAGAAAAACAGACATAATACTGCATCTGCAGAGGCTACCAGAACTATAAAGTCCCACATCCTCATGTGCAGGGAACAGGGTGGCTGAGCTCCCCAGGGACACACACTTCTGCAATGCACCTACATTCCTCTCTCCACTTTTGGACCCTCCCTAATCATCTCATCTATTGATTTCTTAGTTCTGCTCTCTCAGATCACCACTACTCCAAGTGAGACAGGCAGTAGTAGTATTTTTTGGTTCTTACACATTTTCACCACAGCAAAAATGAGTCTTTAAACAAGTGTTTGCCTTTAATGAGTTTCAAAAATAAGGCTTCAGACCCTGAAACTCAGGCATCTAAATTTAAATCTAGACAAATATCTTTGCAGGCCTAAACCCAAGATTTCTTTCTTAATGTGACCTTTCATTAGATACTGCAAACATTATGTAAAATTTCAGCTAAACCACATTCTGAACTGCTCGGAGAGATGTTGAATACAATATAATGTTTATTTAAGAACAAGTTGTAACCAACCATGGATTCCCTGTATCTGCAGACTCACCCACTTTCCCCTTTTATTCTTCATTAAGCTGTTTACATTTGCTTTTCTTTTCTCAAATGTGAACACAATTTTAAGTTCCAGATGTTCCTTCTTTCCCTGAAGATACCCAGGTAGTCAGATACGGATTGCAGCTTCTCTTGATCATAGATGTACATTGGTTGCATTGGAGCAATTCCAGCATCAAAAATATCCCACTGGAAGAGATACCTGTTTTTCAGGTGACATTATTTAACTAGCAACAAAAACCTTACAGTGCTATTATATGTCTGTTTTCTAGCTCAGCAATCCCATTTTCAGCAAATTACGCTGCAGCAGAAAAAGGGACTCAGTCAGAGATCAATGTGATCATACAAAAGCCATTTATTACAAAGCATCTACCCTTTTTATACTGTTGTCTGCACCTGCTTACAACAGTCTACTGTATTATAATCAGATACATATACAATAGCTAGCTGTATTAATTCAATAGTTTGCTGTATTATAATTGGATACTTAGTGTATTATACTTCGATACATGTACAATAACATGCTGTATTAGTGGATACATAATCAATGGTTTGCAGTATTAAGACTGGATATATATATAATGAAGCACACAGCAACTGGTTACAATTGGATGACTTAAGCGTATGAGAACCTAGCTTTTGAAGCTTGCTAACTATTTCATCTTAGCACATTCCAGTTTCTTTTTATCTTGCTAGCACTGTTACTTTTGCTTCTTTACCCACAGGTTTCTTCATCCTCAGTTCATGTTGAGCTCCACGTAGGGACTCGCTGACTTGGGAACGTTGCCGTTCTTTGCTAAAAATCCATCCACATTACACCTCCCTGTTTTTCAATGTTTATGTGAATAGGCAGGAAAGAAGACCTTTCCACTTGTCCTGTAGGATGTCTGTAAAAAGTTGTTCAGAAATCTGAATTCCTGGTCATGTGGGCACACAGGACATAACAAATGGTTCTGATTAATATTAGATTCTTGTGTTAAGAATTAGAAAGGAACAGTGAAATAAAGCTTGCATTGTATGTCCTTACAAAATTCCCTTGATCTTCCCACCTTGCACTACTCATTTTCTCACATGTCGATGAAAATCCTGTAGTTCACTATGCAATATGGAGATCAGTCTCTAATCATAAACCCCCCAACCAATGAAAATACCAAAGATTTCCCCCCTCCCCCCTGCAACAATAGGTATTAAAAAAAAATGTGTAAAGTATGCTAAAAAAAAAGAGTGTTTACAAAAGCTTGTGAAGTCCTGGTTCTGCACTGTGTTCCTCTTTCTCATCTCCGTTCTCATCTTTGAATGTAAGCGATAACAGAGGTATTTAAGTGAATACAAACTAAACATGAGATACAATATTATGATTTAAAGTAGAATATTCTGTGTATTCCACAGACAAATGGAGGTGTTAGAATCTTCAGGCTTAGCATACTTCATGAAGAACTGTACCCTGTCTTGAAGTCTGTGATTTTGAAGAATGATATTGTAAACTTCATAGACTTCAACACACTTTTGAAAGTATGTTTCATTATTATTATACTTGTGTCAATGGTTTCTTCACTAAAACAACTTTAGTCAGCTGTCCCTAAGGAATACACAAACGAAAACAACCTTCCCACAGATTCACTTATTCAAATTAGTGTGAATGAAAACTCAGGTAATGTGTTCATGCCTCTACAGGATGCATTCGCTACATTCATATGCTTGAAGATATCGTTCTACCTTTTACTCTGTCTGAGTCCTATTTTTATTCGACTTTTTGTATTTACTGTAAACTTTATCTCTTTTACATTTGTGGACTCACTGACTATGTCAATACATTTGAAATTACTATTGCTATTACTACTAACACAATCCTTGTTGTCCTTAAGCTTTTGTTAAGACTCATGTCACTATGTCTAATTGAATAATTCCAAGTTTTCAAAAAGCAGATACAATTACTTAGGTCTTCAATAAAAACTACCTACATAAAGTTTTCTAAATATCTGAATTCGGTTTTGATAAAGATTCCCTTATTTTCAGCTACAGTCAGGACTTCATATCTATGCTTGCCTTCAATCTTTCCTCTTATGTCTTTCATTCTTTGAACTGGAAGAATCAGAATTTTTGCCTTCACTAAATATAGAAATATTGCCTATTATTCTCACCATGATTGGAAAGAATAATTTTCAGTGGTTTTGAGTAAAAGTAGAACTACATTGGTGTCTCATCAGCTGAAAAATAAAAGCACATGTGCATATACTTTAGTTTTTAGTATCAGTTAGCAAGTTGCTGATTTACTTTTGGTTGCAAAAGCATTATTTTTGTGTTGCAAACTTGCCTAGATGCTAGGGCAATGAAGTGGGAAGATAAGGAAATAATAAATTATTTTATTCTTAGTTTGTTTTATAACCAGCATTTCATGACCACTTTTTTGGACATTATTATGAATAATGTGAACTTCCCAACACACAGCCTATTAATTTTCTGCAGATGTCTCATACAAAAAAAAAAATAAATTTAATGTCTTCTATTCTTCCAAAAGTATCATCTGAATTTATTTGTTGTAGAAATTACCAGCCCAAATTTCCACTATACAAATCTACAAGTGCTGCAGCTCTCTAACTGTTTTTAATCTATACTTCTTTCTGCAGAAAATAAGCTCCTGACTAAAGGTGATGTGGATTGAAGTATCAGCTGGGACAGAACTACACTGCTGATGATACAAATCTTGGCAGTATTTTTCTATGACATGTAGATCTTACAATTTCTTATACTTTCAGATTTGTTATCAACATTTTCAGCACTTGATCACAGAACAGTGACTTTAACAAGCCCTTTATGTTTAATGGTCTTCAAAGTCCATTTGTGTAGTGGTTTCCTAAAGAATAGCACCCTCTTAAGAATGCATACCTGAGGGATTCCTTCAGGTTGTAGTCCACCAGGTTTGAATGTTTCTGGAAATGGAGGGAAGAAAATCTAACTTGCATGTGCCCATTTGGTGACGAGGAAAGTGTTTCAGCTCTCTCCCAGAACAGATATCTCCTTATATCTTTTAAATGCTAACAATTCCACTCCTGCCCCAATGTGCAGGATGTTGGAAACAGGTTCAGCTGTAAATAAGACTAATGTCTTATTTAAATCTTATTTGCCAGGTTAGGTGGTGCAAACCTTTTGTTCACAGTTCCAAATGGTGAAAGAACTGTAAAGGCACTTCAGCTTTTTCCCACATACCTGCCAAAAATCGCCTGCCTGTGCAGGTCCGGGGGAGAACATGGGATGCTGTGCAGTATGCAGATAAACTTGTTTAAGAACTTCATCCTACAGAGTTTCTTTCAGACATCTATGTGGCACCTGGCCTAAGGCTTAAATAAAGCACTACCTTACATAAAGGCCATTATAATTTCTAATAATTTATGACAAGTGTAGTACAATGTCTTACAGCCTACTTTTATTTCATATTGTGAATGTTATTCGTTATTAGTAATTTGATAATTTTAGCTATATTTTGTGCCTATTCTTGTCTTCCACCATAATACTTCTAATAGCATTCTGTATGTACTGATGAATTTTGTTAGTGAATGAAAGACTATGAATTACGTGACCATAAGAATATAGTCAATGTAAGATGTAAGGCTGATATATTAATTCTAATGTAAATCTTATTCTTCAATAAAACTGAAAGTATGCATTTTTTATTTATTAGCACTTATCTAATTACAGCTGAAGCTGCATTCTATTGATACAATAGAAAAGGAAATTAATAACGAAAGGTTAGATGATGAATACACCTTTGACCAGAATATAACAGCCAGAAAAATCTTGCAAAGATGTATATAGAATAACTAAGTAGCTCTCAAAAGCTTTCTTAAAAATTTAGAAGGGACTATCAACTTCTACATCTACAGAGGCCATCTCTAACTCTTTTCATTATACCAACAAAGCTATGAGTTCAGACTGCTGTATTAATATTAAAAAAACTTCAGAGAATTGGTTGAAAGTTCACTGAAATGAGAAAGTGGCATTTTAAGAATACCAACAGTATTCTAAAAATCCAAGATGGAAAGATTTCAAGAAACTTTATGCACATGCTGAATGTGTATAAATGGCTTGAGAAGATGGGCATAGGTGGTGAACAGCTACACTCAGAAGATGGCTATGGTATATTTGGGTTAAACATTACACACTGTAGAGGAGCAATGAACCAGAAGCTAGAACAGGAGACCTGGCTTCACCTCTGTTTCTTGCCAGACTTCCAGTATGGTCTTTGCTCTTCACTTAACCTCTTTCTTCTGAATGAAAATAGTATGACCTCACATCAGAGTGCAACTTGGAGTGAAGATAAATGTTAGAAGACTAGGGGCAAAAAATATCAGATTTGAAGATCTATAAAAATACTCAGAACATAATTTCACATTTTGAATATAACCTGATACAATGTAAATGTTTAATAAATAGGAAAAACTGTGTTTATATGGAAGTATAATTATGTGTATATATGTTTGAGCATCAATAGAATATTTGTGAGTACAGCACAGGCAGTTTGGAAAGGAATACCAGGATGAAAAATGTCCTTTCAGCTGCTGTCCCTATTTGACATGGAACAAAAAGATTTTTCAGTTGGATGGAAAACATGAGAAAGTACTTCATTGCGCTGAGGGTGGCAGAGCACTGACACAGTCTGCCCAGGGAGGTTGTATACACAGGACTTGTTGCTGCGTACCCTTCTCTTGGTGGCCCTGCCTTGACAGGGGGCTGGACTAGATGATCACCAAAGGTCCTTTCCAACCCTAATGAGTCTGTGGAATTAGAACATATGTACATAGATATATTTTTCAGGCACCCTAACCCTAGGGTTAGGGTTATGCAACTTTGTTCTCCTCTTTCCCTATCACCATGAGGGTCAGTGAGTGAAGCACAAAACAACAACAGTTGGTCTGAGATTCCAGGAGCGTTATAGAGGTCCTGCAAGTGTCTGATGTGCACACAAGGCACTCAAGCTGAGTGGAAACTGTGCAGCACCTGCTGTTAATTGTGGGCAGTACTAGGAATACTGGAACTCCTACTATACGGATCTGCTATTACAGAGAATGTGGGGAGTTGTTAGAACTTGTGAATGAGAGCTGAATGGTTTTGCAGTTACTTTGTGCATGCTTACAGCAGATGCTAAAGATTATTTGATTTAGAATCCATGGAAGGAAATAAGGAAACTATCATTCCAACCATGACAAAATTTTTTCTGGTGTAGCTCATTTTCCCTTCTAGTTAGCAATAATAACATAGAGGGGCCACCACTAGATGGAAGTGTTTTAACCCAGAATTAGTTTGTGATATTTTTTGTTTTTAATTAGTAGAAATTTTGGCATTTATAACCAGGATAAATAGATACCAGTTTGAATTTCATATTTGTGTGGTTAGTTGAAGTCTTTATTATTTTATCTCACCTATTCAGAGTTCTGAAAGAGGTGTGGTAGGAAGATTTAAATTGTAGGTCCAGTGCCTCACCATAGAAGAGTAGGGCTTGGGGCCTAGTTTCCAGGTCACAGAATCAAGAGTCTTTAAGCCAATCTGTATGCTCTTCATTGTGCTGTTGAGCAACTCTACTGGGTTAGTTTGTTCAGAATGAGGTAGTTTGAAAATTAGATATATTAGAACTCCTCCAGACTTAGGTATAGCTAAAAGACAGACTCACTAGCAGTTTCCTTTGCTGTTAATTTATGTGTAGGTAAAAGTCAGGTATTGCTAATGATTTCTAACACCTGATGACAACCTTGTTGTCCTGACAGGTGTTAATTGATTTGGACTGGCAGGAGGAAGGATACAGAGAATGGATACAATTACTGAAGCAATTCCATTTTTTTCTTGGGTAAACAAGGAATCATAAATCTTCTTGGTTTTTTTCTTCTTTCTAGTGTGTAGATAAGGCACTGCAAAAATATTGGTGTACAGAGAAAAAGAGAAAAGAAAATAAAATACTCAAGACTGTACATGAGTATTATGTAGTGTTTTTCTCATCAAAGTTGAATTGACAAGTTTTTCACACATTCCAAAACTTGGCCAAGGTATAATCCTGAATAAAATGGATTAAGACATGGCTAAGTGGTGGTAGCTTGTTCAGGAATGAGTGAGTAAGTGACAACACAGTGACTTTTTTCTACTTGGTCAAAGACTTTGCTAGTTAGAATGAATTTCAGTAGTCTCAAAACCATTCCATTTTCTTCAGATTACTTAATACTCATTTGAAATAAGCTTTTCTTCTAGGATCTGAGAATTTGGTGTAAGCTTCTATTAGATAAATCTTTGTTAGATAGTGTAAAGCTTTGTAGCTCCTGAGACTTTTAGAACGCATTTTAGGTGACAGAGGAGTTGTGAATATTGTACTCTCAAAAAAGATCAACTGTTCTCACTGTGACATTGTATCCTGTGTGTCTCAGCTGCCCATAGGGATCACACCTCTTCCCAAATAAAAATCAGACATGGATGATAATATTTATTTAGTTTATCAAGATTAAGCTTCAACATCAGACTACCATTTTTTAAATCATTAATGCAAAAAAATAAACAAACCCACAGAAAATACCAAACCCAAACAAAAACAACAAAAAACCACGTTAACTTTTACCTAAACACTGAGTTCTATTCCTTAGTGTCAGTTCAAAAGCTCTCTTGTCCCCTAAAACTGAAGGGATAATTTCCAAAGTATTCTTTCAGACAGAAAAAGAAGAAAAGAAAAAACAAACCAAAACCTTCAGAGGAAGCATTACTATCATGACTGCCACTGCTTCCTAGAATTCTTTTTTTTTATAGGAACACAAACTGAATACTAATAGAAAGCATTTTGGGTGGTACATTTTGATAGCTCTATAAGTTTCAAAGCAAGTTTCAGAAAACATTGTTTCTCTGGTATTTTAGGTGCCTATGTAAGTGGACTTGCATTTAGCTATTCTCTAAGTTTGCAGGTGAAGTACTCTCATATTTGTTAGAAAATAACTTCCTGATCGACCTTGGTTTAAAAGTCCCAGTCTATTACAGCTAACTCCTGTTTCTCATGAAGTTGGTTACACTATTTTGCAAGTCACATACCATCTTTCAGTTTTCCTTCTCCCAGACAGCATGACCTGTGATACAGTTTCATAGTAAATTGCCATTTACAGATGAAATATATCAGTGACATAGATGACTGACTTTCCTGAGCTCTTATTTTAATTTTTCCCTTCATATATATTTATATATTACTGCATATATATATTTATATATATATGCACATATATATATACATTTATATATAACTTTTAGTATAGCAATTTCCTTATTCTTGTTGACTAAAAATGCTTTTATTTTTTCTGTCTCTGGTAAGACAGCTTGGACCAAGTTTCTTCAATATGACTTATGCATACATACATTCAAACTATGCATGTAGTGATCTCCATATTTGAGTGCTGTAATAACTGAATAGCTCCATATGGAGGACTTGACAGACTTGGGATGTGAGATAATGCTTGCACTGTAAGTTGTGGAGAGTATATTCAATTATTTCTAGAAGTACTTTCATTTTCAGAGTCTGTAGATATCAGTCCATTAAGACATATAAAGTAGATCCTTCCTCTACTGTCAGGTTAGATTAACATAAATGAAATAAAGCAAATCATCTTATTAATCATTCCCAGATGCACTTATTTGAAAGAAAATAGTAGTTCCATCAGAGAAAACACAGATCTGGAATTGTCTTTACAGAGTTTCTTTGTACTGGCACACTTGTCTAGAGTGAAGACAGAGGCATTTGTAACCTACAATTTATCCTGGTGACTTTTAGTATCTGTTATGACTATCATTATTTTACAGATAGAAACTGATATTTTTTTCTTTTTTGAAAAAAAAAGGTCAGTGTTTTTCTCTAATCCTCTCAGAAGGTTTCAGGGGTGTGTAAAGCCAAGTTTCCATAAATGAATAACAAGGGGAATGCATACAGCGCTCTTGCTTCAGAAGGTTTCATACTATTTAAAGATAAATGGCAATCATTTTCCTCCAACCTTCATTTTGACATTTTAAAAGATAAGATGTACCTGTCAGCTTATATTAACTCACAAGTATGTCTAAATATCCTTTTGGCATCTTTTTCTGAAATGTCAGATTTCTAAGATGAACAGGAAGGTAAAAGTACTTTTTACTATTCTAGAACATCAATTTGTTTCTAAAGAATGGAATGTATTACTACTACTAAAAATTTAGGTGTGGAACCAAACAATGGATTTTTCAAGGTGCTGAGAGGCTAGGATGGAGTGTTCAGAACTGAGTTACAGTGCATACTGTAAAGACAGGAATTAAATATTTGCTTTTGAACAATTCTGAACATTTCTAAAAGGAAGCATGAAAAACATCTCAACCTGACGAGTTATTTGAAAGAGAAAAAATTAAATGCCCAACTTCCAAATCATGAAAAAGTGAAGTCTACTGCATTTTGGAAAAGGAGCAACTCAATCCCTTTGCCAAGCTTCTTTCGTGGTGCAAAGTGCACTAAATTACGCTTTTCTTGTTCTTATCAGCTGTAATTCCAGCAGTTTTGATTTTATAGGAGTAATTTATTCTGTGTTGATCGTTGTTAACCCCTGTGGTCTCCAAAGTTTTCAAGATATTACTACACAAAGTGATACAGCTATATGGAAAATAATCTATAAAATTTCCCAATAAAACCTTCTGTCTTTTAAATCTGGTCCTTAGGGCTTCCCTTACTTTTCTTTCTGAAGTCATTTCATCTGAATTACTGCAGAGAGCTTTGCAATACAATCAGTCATCTAAGACTATTTCAGCAGGCTCAGCAACACAGAACATCTTTCAACTAACCACTAATCCCTTCTGTGTCTGTTGTACTTGAAAAATCAGAATAATGTAAAAGCTCTTTGAAATACATGCGCACATAAGAAACAACTGCACAGACAGAAGGTTAAGGGTCATATCCCTATAATGTTCTTTACAAACAATTTTGGAATGAAGTCAGTTTTTACACTTTCTTGCAAAGATATATGAGACAAATTTTCCTCCACTTAATTTGGAGTATTGGCAAGTGCCTCACTAGAGTATAAAATTCAAGCATGTAAGAAAATATGGAAATTTGTTTCCAAATCACTGAAGTTCAATCTTTCAAGTGATTTAGGCCTCATCTTGTATGAATTTGCAATGGGATGTGGGCTTCTAAATTCTGCAAATATTTGCTAACCTAGCTGAAGTCAAAGGTTAGAAGTATGTCAGATGAAAGGGAGTTATTTTACTTATTTTATTGATGATGGTATTTCAAAACATGGTGCAATTGAGATTTGACTGAAACAAGTGTCCACTTCCCCTCTTTGAATTTCTCAGATTGCTTCAAGATCTAATACTAAAGCTCATAAGCCTTTTCCAGAAAAAGTAATAGCTTATTAGTATTTCCTCAACAGGATCCAAATATGAGTTCCCCAAAATGCAGATGCTGCCATTTAGGCTCAAGTATCAACCAAATNACTAAAGCTCCCTTTTCCAGAAAAAGTAATAGCTTATTAGTATTTCCTCAACAGGATCCAAATATGAGTTCCCCAAAATGCAGATGCTGCCATTTAGGCTCAAGTATCAACCAAATTTTTTTTTTTTTTAAGTATTTTTTGCAATGATCTGGGGAGAAGAAAATGTCTGTTAAGAATTTTGTTCCCACTCCTGTCTGCAGGGGAAATGTCTGGAGCAAAGAGACCTCTTCTCGGTTATTTATTCGTTTTCAAAATCTGAAGATCTCTTTCCTCAGCTACACTTGCTGCTAGAGAAAATTGAATTTCCTATATGTAGANTTATTAGTATTTCTTCAACAGGATCCAAATATGAATTCCCCAAAATGCAGATGCTGCCATTTAGGCTCATGTATCAACCAAATTTTTTTTTTTTTAAGTATTTTTTGCAATGATCTGGGGAGAAGAAAATGTCTGTTAAGAATTTTGTTCCCACTCCTGTCTGCAGGGGAAATGTCTGGAGCAAAGAGACCTCTTCTCGGTTATTTATTCGTTTTCAAAATCTGAAGATCTCTTTCCTCAGCTACACTTGCTGCTAGAGAAAATTGAATTTCCTATATGTAGAAGACTTCTTTCCTCACTATCTTATTCCACGCTCTGAGCTGTTCTAGACAAGCCATCCTTAATTACTACTGCTTGGATTTCCTTCTTTGATCAGGAGGGCTCCAGTGGGGCAAAGTCCTGATTATCCTCAGGGGATTCTGCCTCCTTACATAGAACAATGGTCCAAACCCATCATTTGAATCTGTATGGTAAGGAGTTAAGCACATATGCCAACTTGTTCCAATCTTTTATATATACAGAAGTATCTTTAAAGTGATTTTTGTAGCTGTCCTCGGAAAAAATACACAATCAGATACATGCATTCACATAATTCTAGCTAGGTGGAAAATGTGGAATTTGTAGACACTGTAATTTCGTATTCTTAGAATCATAGAACAGTTAGGGTTGGAAAGGACCTTAAGATCATCTAGTTCCAACCCTCCTGCCATAAGCAGGGACACCTCACACTAAACCATGTCACCCAAGGCTCTGTCCAACCTGGAATTGAACACCATCAGGGATGGAGCATTCACAACTTCCTTGGGCAACCCATTCCAGTGCCTCACCACCCTAACAGGAAAAAATTTCTTCCTTATATCCAATCTAAACCTCTCCTGTTTAAGTTTGAACCCGTTACCCCTTTGTCCTATCACTACAGTCCTTAATGAAGAGTCCCTCCCCAGCAGCGCTATAGGCCCCCTTCAGATACTGGAAGGCTGCTATGAGGTCTCCATGCGGCTTTCTATTCTCCAGGCTAGACAGCCCCAATCTTCTCAGCCTGTCTTCATACGGGAGGTGTTTTGTAACGTG
>NDXB01011238.1:55424-68943 GCA_002631895.1 Agapornis roseicollis
AGAGTCCCAGCAGCGCTATAGGCCCCCTTCAGATACTGGAAGGCTGCTATGAGGTCTTCACCCAGCCTTCCCTTCAAGTATGATGAACTGCTGTTCTTAACCTGACTAATTATTTAAAAAAAATATTTATACCAGCTATACAATATATTGCATATGAAAGATCAAAATATACTAAGAAAATTATTTTAAAATATTGGAGTTAGTTTCTGAGTTTTTCCACATTTCTTTTGTTTAGTCACTAACACTTCACAGCAGGTTTTGAAAAATTGTTCTATGTAGAAAAAAATTGTTCTATGTAGAAAAAAATCCTCCCAAATATTTTATATTTCTCCTTTTTATTGCATANTAAAATATTGGAGTTAGTTTCTGAGTTTTTCCACATTTCTTTTGTTTAGTCACTAACACTTCACAGCAGGTTTTGAAAAATTGTTCTATGTAGAAAAAAATCCTCCCAAATATTTTATATTTCTCCTTTTTATTGCATAAAAATACTAGATTTGTTTCTTTTATTTTTTCTTGCTTCTTTCTCCGTTTTAGAATCATTAGAGATTGACACAGAAATGGTTGCAATACCACAATAGGAGAATTATGACTGCAAGTACGGTATAAGAAGCAGGTTTTTAAAGTGAAAAGATCCTAATTCATACAAGTGTCATTACAAATAAAGAACTATAGGGAAGTAATAACAGAAATAAATATTTTTAAATTTATTTTTCTTTGACTTTAATATTTATTTTTTATTTTTTAACAAAACTAGGGTCAACAAGCACAGGGGGATAGAGGGTGGGAGTTGAGGTCAGTTCATCCCACTCCAGGAAGAAAGGAGGGCCTGGGGGAGGGTGTTTTAATATTTGTTTTTATTTCTCATTATCTGACTTTGATTTGATTGGTAACAAATTAATCTAATTTCCCAAAATTGAATCTATTTGCCTGTGCTTATAACTGGTGAGTGATCTCTCCCTGGCCTTATCTTGATCCATGAGCCTTTAGCTATATTTTCTCTCCTTTGTCCAGCTGAGGAGGGGAGTGACAGAGCAGTTTTGGTGGGCACCTAGTGTCCAGTCAGGGTCAGTCCACCACAGTATCCTAAAATAAGTTATTATTACAATAAAAAAAATAAAAATATAAGTTATACCTTAGGGTATAGCATTAATAACTTTTAATTTTCACTTTATAGTGTTTAGTAGTAGTAGTAGTACTGTTTGTTAGTATTATTTATCAATATTGTATGAAGTACGTATTTTCTTTGAACTAGATAAAGAAATGGCTTGATAAGATGTATCTTTTATTCTCAAAACTTATTGAAATTGGAAAAGATTAATACAATTCACTTCTTTAAATTATCAGATACTGTCTATTGATCAAAATAGAACCAATACAGATATAATAAAAGAAAAGGAAATTAAAAAAATTACACAGCACCATATGTGATTAGAAGCGCCTTTGTTAAATTCATTCAGTTAATTTTCATGCACCATACTCTCCATATTCCACAGTTTCTATTTCTTTTGTCATGTTTCTGCATAATCTTCAACCCTATTTTCCACATTTTATAAAGAATATTACATTTTTATAACTATCAGCTACCAATAAATCTGCAAATGTTTCATTGCAGACAGTCACAGTCACAGTTTTCTAAGCCTTTAGTCTGTAGAAATACTACCTTTTAATTTTGAGAAGTCTGCTGATATACATATGATATGTGTAGAGGTCTTTCTCTGAACTTTAATTACATAAACTGTACAGCAATAGTTCAGTACTCTGCAATGAATTTAGAAGTCTGGAATTCTGGCATGAGTTGTGCAAACCTTTATTTATTATTCCCTTTTAGTTATTCCAGTTGCATTCATTCCTACTTAAAGGGATGTAAAATGATACAAAAGGAAAGAAATGGCTGCATGTCAGCCATCTGAAGATTTATGCTGCAGCTATAAATAAATTGGCTTTTCTTAAAAAAGATGACATTTCTGCTCAACAGCTTGCAGAAGTTCCTTCAAAATCAGAAGACCTTCTCTAGGTGCCTGCCACCCATTTCTGGGCTGAACTGTATATCACTGCCTTACTCACAGTCTGTGGCAGATAATGGTAAAAGGAGTTTTCAAATACAAGCTGAATTTGCCTGTTTAAGTTGTCTTTCCAGGTTTCTATCTGCCTCTCTATCAGTGTTAGGAAGAGCCTTTATATTGCCATGTATGTCCAGTAGAAAACACAACGTTCAGCAATGCAAAGTGCAAGGGTCCTACACCTGCATTGGGGCAATCCCAGGCAGAGTTACAGGTTGGGCAGGGAAGAGATTCAGAGCAGCCCTGCAGAGAAGGACTTGGGAGTGGTGGTCAATGAGAAAATGAACATGAGCCGACAGTGTGCGCTTGCAGCCCAGAAAGCCAACCATATCCTGGGCTGCATGAAATGGAGCATGACCAGCAGGTCAAAGGAGGTGATCCTGCCCTTCTACTCTGCTCTCATGAGACCTCACCTGGAGTACTGTGTGCAGTTCTGGTGTTCTCAATATAAGAAGGACATGGAAGTGTTGGAACAAGTGCAGAGGAGGGCCATGAAGATGATCAAGGGACTGGAGAATCTCCCATATGAAGACAGGCTGGGAAAATTGGGGCTGTTCATCCTGGGGAAGAGAAAGCTGCATGGAGACATCATAGCAACCCTCCAGTTTCTGAAGGGGCCCTATAGGGATGCTGGGGAGGGACTCTTCATTAGGGACTGTAGTGGTAGGATGAAGGGTAATGGGTTTAAACTTGAACAGAGGAAGTTTAGGTTAGATATAAGGAAGAAGTTCTTTTACTGTTACAGTGGTGAGGCACTGGAGCAGGCTGCTCAAAGAAGTAGTGAATGCTCTGTTACTGGCAGTGTTCAGGGACAGGTTGGACAGAGCCTTGGCAATATGATCTAATGTGAGGCATTCCTGCCATTCTATGGCATGAACCATTCTATGATTTTATGATACAAATTTTTGGAACTTACTAGGTTTCTAACCCATTGAAGTTTACCAGGACTGCAGATCCTCCATAGTAAGTGGTTTTAAATCCACTGTAATTATATGCTTTAGCAGCATTTGGAGGAGAGTAAGTGGTTTTGTTTGCAGTTCTGTACTCTCTTACCATCCTTATCTGCATCTCCTGGCCTCTGGTGCTGACCAGGTAAGATGGTGAAGGATCTCTGAGGGTCTCTACTTTCTGCTCAGTATTTTTTTCCCACATGAGTGTATAAAGAAGACAAAAGGCATAATTCCAGTGAAGTGTTTCCAAAAACCTGTGCCTATGGAAGTGCTTGGAAATTGGCTACATGCTCATGATGCAGCAGAAGCTTTCTGGACAAGTCAGTAGTAGGCCACTTCAGAAAAGAATGTAGTTACTGATATCTTATTGCAAGCCACAGCAGAAATTCTGCATTTTCCTTTCCATTTGTGTAAGACAAGAGTGCAGAAACCATAGAAAAGAGATGAAAACTGGAGGATGCCACAGTGAAACATAAGTATCACTTGAACAACAGGTGTAGGTATTGTCTTTTCCTGTGATAGAAACCATTTTGACCTCATGGGAAAACAGTGATTAATGTGAGAATTGCAGAGGCCTGTGGATTCACTAAGAGTGATGTGCTGGACATGAAAAAATGCAGCAGATTATCATATGTCCATTACCCCGTCCTTCATTGAAGGGTTTTAATCCCTTGTCCTCTTTTCCCTGTGGTACCCTCCTTCTAGTAAACTGAGACTCCTGCCTCCCTGATCACAACAGTGGTGGAATGGTAAGGTCACCAGGTTAAAGCCCAAGGCTCGAGCTGGTGCTTAACATACAGTGTCAATTTATACAGTCACACTTTCCCTTTTCTGCTCGCTTAATTAGTATTTAAATATTCCAAATGAAGTGGAATAGGTCAAACAGGAGCCATTAATGACCTGAATACAGAATACTCTGTACTTATTGGATTTTTCATCTGGGGAGTAGAACAAACAAATGAAAATCTACCACCTCTCTCGTTTAGAACAGACTGCATGAGCTGAATTCATAGAATCATAGAATAGTTAGGGTTGGAAAGGACATTAAGATCATCTAGTTCCAACCCTCCTGCCATAAGCAGGGACACCTCACACTAAACCATGGCACCCAAGGCTTCATCCAACCTGGCCTTGAACACTGCCAGGAATGGAACACTCACAACATCCCTGGGCAACCCATTCCAGTGCCTCGCCACCCTAACAGGAAAGAATTTCTTCCTTATATCCAACCTAAACCTCTCCTGTTTAAGTTTGAACCCATTACCCCTTGTTCTATCACTACAGTCCCTAATGCAGAGTCCCTCCCCAGCATCCCTATAAGACCCCTTCTGATACTGGAAAGCTGCTATGAGGTCTCCGTGCAGCCTTCTCTTCTCCAGGCTGAACAGACCCAACTCTCTCAGCCTGTCTTTGTATGGCAGATGCTCCAGTCCCTTGATCATCTTCATGGCCCTCCTCTGCACTTGTTCCAACACTTCCATGTCCCTCTTATATTGAGGACACCAGAACTGCACACAATACACCAGATGAGGTCTCATGAGAGCAGATTAGAAGGGCAGGATCACCTCCTTTGACCTGCTGGTCACGCTCCATTTCATGCAGCCCAGGATATGGTTGGCTTTCTGGGCTGCAAGCGCACACTGAAGCCAGCTCATGTTCATTTTCTCATTGACCAACACCCCCAAGTCCTTCTCTGCAGGGCTGTTCTGAATCTCTTCCCTGCCCAACCTGTAACTCTGCCTGGGATTGCTTCGACCCAGGTGTAGGACCTTGCACTTGGCATGGTGAAACTTCATGAGATTGCCATCAGCCCACCTCACAAGCGTATCAAGGTCCCTCTGGATGCCATTCCTTCCCTCCAGTGTATCCACCAAACCACACAGCTTGGTGTCATCGGCAAACTTGCTGAGGGCACAGTCAATCCCACTGTCCATGTCAGCAACAAAGATGTTGAACAAGACCGGTCCCAACACTGATCCCTGAGGGACACCACTCATCACTGGCCTCCAGCCGGACACTGAGCCATTGACCACAACTCTTTGCGTGTGGCCATCCAGTCAGTTCTTTATTCACCCAGTGGTCCATCTATCAAATTGATGTCTCTCCAATTTAGAGACAAGGATGTTGTGTAGGACAGTGTCGAACACTTTGCAGAAGTCCAGGTAGATGATGTCAACTGCTCTATCCCTGTCTGTCAGTTCCGTAGCCCCATCATAGAAGGCCACCAAATTGGTCAGGCAGGATTTCCCCTTAGTGAAGCCATGCTGGCTGCCACCAAGCACCTCATTGGTTTTCATGTGCCCTAGCATGTCATCCAGGAGAATCTGCTCCAAGATTTTGCCAGGCCCAGAAGTGAGACTGACTGGTCTGTAATTGCCCGGGTCATCCATTTTCCCCTTCTTGAAAATGGGGGTTATATTTCCCCGAATCCTGTCTTCAGGAACTTCACCGGGCTGCCATGATTTTTCAAATATGATGGACAGTGTCTTAGCAACTTCACTCGCCAGCTCTTGCAGGACCAGCAGATGGATTTCATCAGGTCCCATGGACTTGTGCATGTTCAGGTTCTTAAGATGGTCTTGAACCAGACTGCCCTAGCAACCGTATTATTATTTAAAAGACAGCTACCTTTTTTTTTCAGTAGCATGACTGGAGCACTTCCTGTGTGAAGACAGGCTGAGAAAGGTGTGGCTGTTCAGCCTGGAGAAGAGAAGGCTGCGTGGAGACCTCATAGCAGCCTTCCAGTGTCTGAAGGAGGCCTATAGGGATGTTGGGGAGGGACTCTTCATTAGGAACTCTAGTGATAGGACAAGGGGTAATGGGTTCAAGCTTAAACAGGGGAGGTTTAGATTGGATATAAGGAAGCAATTCTTTCCTGTTAGGGTGGTGAGGCACTGGAATGGGTTGCCCAAGGAAGTTGTGAATGTTCCATCCCTGATGGCGTTCAATTCCAGGTTGGACAGAGTCTCGGGTGGCATGGTTTAGTGTGAGGTGTCCCTGCTTATGACAGGAGGGTTGGACTTAATGATCTTAATGTCATTTTCAACCCTAGCTATTCTATGATTCTAGGTTTCTGTGACAAGCCCTTTGTTTTTAGTATGCTCAGCCTTAAAAATGCATTGCATATTGAACATTTTACGTGATTTTTTTTTCTTCTATTGGCAGAACTAGGGCTGTTATACAAAAAAGAAAAAAAAACCAAACTAAACAAAACAAAATAAAACGTATAACATAAATACAGAAAATTACTGCTTTATGTTTGAATGAATCTGAATGGAGTAGGGGTAATTTTTGTTTTGTTTCCTGTTTGGTTTTTCCTCTGGGGTTTTGGAAGGTATTGTTGGACTGTAAAATCAAGTGCTCATTCTTAACCATGGACTCCTATGCTTATTATGCCTTAAGGGAGCTCTACTCACAAATGCAAAGAGTATTTTATCTAAACTGCTAGGACTACAAGCTCACTCTGGACTCTGAAAGTCACATGGTGTTCATCTCAAAGTTGTCACCAATTGTCAAGGTTTATTTATACTTACGAGACATTATGTGTCTTCAGATTATATCCTAAGTGACAACTCTGAAGCCACAGGAGTAGCAAGAATCTCAGAGTTTTAGCTGTTTGGAATTTAGCAATCAGTCCAGATGTAAATGTGACATTTGTGACCTTATGGGATAGGTCTGTGTGCATGACAAACTGTGGAGTTAGAGGTACATATCCCCAGAATAATCGTATTATAGAAATGTATACATATTTTTTTAAAGTTCCCATCCTCATTGCAAATCAATAGCAATCACAACCCAAAGTGCCAGGAGTCTCTAGCAGACATGGTGGTGGACTAGAATTGAATGGCTGAACTTGTAACAGCCTTCAGCTGCACCTTCCACTCCTGTGACTGATGTTGCCTCCCCCAGAACAGGGACAAGTGATATGATCATGAATTTCTTGATCCACTGCAGTGTTCATTTAAAGTTAACTGACTTGGATTCTGGTTGGATGTAATACAGAGTGAAAATTGCCTTGGGAGAGAAAATGTGTATTCTATGGGCAGCAAGGATATCTGGAAAAGTTCAGTAATTTGATTTTAACCTGCTGCTGAATGACCCTTCTCAGTTGCAGAAGTAAAACTCTCTAGGCTCTAACAGATGATTTCAAAGCAACAAAAAAAATGCCTGTCTCTCATTCCCCAGCGGGGCACCTGAAGACCCACTGACTTTTTGGGCAGGAGCTCTGGTTAACTATGGAAGTGCCGGCTGAACTGTTGGAAACATTGAGCATGTTTAGGTCCCCTCTTTCTCTACTGGTCTTGCTGTGTAAATAGCGCTGCTGCAGGTTTGGAGAGATTAGCACTGGAAGAAAATGGACAAAATTGTATGCAACACCTGGGAACTTCAAAGCAAGGAACAGGCAGAGAAAGGCATTAGGATAGTACCATGCAATAACAGAATGGTTTTAGGGGGGAGGAAAGTCATCTTGGACTTTTTGGAATCAAACCCCACATGAGATTGTGTAGTAGCAATATCAGTATGTCCCTTGGGAGTTCTCAGATAAACTCCTCCAGCCAATATTGTTTATATTAATATCTAAGAACATAAAAATCTAATTTCTATTTTCAGTGGTTTAGGATATTCTGTCTGGGTTCTTACAGGAGATTCAGAAGTTAGTGTGCTATAGATGGTGGCTGCCAGTCCTGTATGTCTCTGATATCATGAAGCATCCCTAACAGCACTAGAGAACTTTCTTAGGTCTCCTGAATCATACTGGAAACACTTGCATCAGGAAGCTCTGGCAGTATAACAGCATTTTTCTTAGCTTGACTTCTAATTAATAGTTGTTCACTCCCACTTAAATGAATGTGAATGGTGGTGATTTTGTTGTATAACATCCTGAGTTTTTAAGGAGAAATCTGGCACAGCTACATCAGGAGCCAAAAGCATGCAAAAGATAATCTTCCAGGATACTTTGTCTCTATAGCATTGCTCAGACTGATAAATTATGGGAAGCTGTTTTCTTTATCAAAGAAGGCATATAGCAGTCTAGATTTGAAAAGTTAGGTATACTAAATAAGAAAGAACAATTTTTACATAGCAGCAAACCTGAAGGAATGGTCCTTTGAATTGTAATTTTAAATCTTTATCTATATACACGTAGAGTTTTAATTGCTTGTATATTATAAATGTGCAAATATCTGTCCTTGGAGATGTGCTGTGGTGGTAATCAGATAGTCAAGATCAGACAGTACCTTTCTATTCTCTCTTACATATCATAAACTCTGACTAATATCCGCAAGAGAAAAAAAAAATGCATAATGTGTCGTTTATGACCTGTTGCATGCAAAAATTACTAGCATTTTGAATACAGTAGAATAACAAAATGCTGTTGATTTTGAATTTGACTTTTGGAATCAGATCTTTATTGCTAGTTGCCACTTGGCAGATTTTTCCTCCTGCTGTGAAATGTTTGATCTAAAATTTATGTTTGAAGAAATGGAAATAGTGATGGGTTTATAATATTTTTTTCTTAAAAAAGTGTATAAATTCTATCCTAGTAGATAGACATTGTTCATAAACAGAATAAACATTCTATAAATAAGACTAGATTTCAAATAAGTAACAAAAATATGTAATATGCCAATCTTGTTCTGCTTATACAACACTGCTGTGTAGCAGAACAGCTTTCCAGTGCTTGAAGCAAGGCACTGATCAGTGTCAGGATGCTTGTGTAGAAGGAAGCTTAAAAGGTAGAGCTAAGGGAAGTACACACAAATTCAATGCACTACAAAACAAAATAATTGTACAATAGTTAGGGTTATGAATTTCCACACTCCATGGATATGACAGATTTAGAGTTAGGGAACCTCTGCTACCAGGATTGTCTTTCACAGTTCTACAGAAATATGTGAGATACATTAAGGTCATTTCTGTAACACATTAGATTACCGTTCTCACTTTCTACAGAAAACCAATATTCATTAGTATAAGGACTGGAAGACTTGTTATTCTTTTTTTTTTTAAGAATTAATATACATACCTACTGTTCGTGTCAAGGTAATATCAAGGAACTAATCCTTCCTTCCTTTATTTATTTAAGAATATCAATATAGTGATTCTCAAATAGAGGCTAGATAGATGTTGTGATGGCAAATATCTGAAAGTCTTCAACAGCCTTGCACCTTAGCTCTACTAATGGTTTCCATTTGCCATTTTCTATATGAAAATTGAAACAACATCTGTTTATCTGTGTCTAAAGCAGGTCTGTCACCTTCCTTACCTCATAATCCTAGAAAATTGTCATAATCCTAGAAAATTATCACCTTTATAAATTTTATCAGCTGTGACAGAAGATAGGTGATCTCAGTGCAATAACCAAAGTTATAAGCACAACAGGCAGCATCTGATTCCTTGAAATTTCACACCTCTGTTTTGGCAAGGGTACCTGAAATCACTGGAGTTAATTTAGGACAGTTGGTATCATCAACTAGACCAGGAATATATTTATTATATCTTTGAATACTTTAACATCAGCACACATGCATATATTGTAAACCTAATTAAGTATAGATACTTTGCTCTTCTAGTTTTTGGCTGTGGAGTTATGAATGTTTTTACTACTGTTATTGTATATGCTGTAAAACAAATACCAACCATGATTCTTTAAGTCATCTCTTTCTTTTGTGAAGAAGACTAATTTGAGAACTTTCAAATTTGGTCAGGTTTCCATAACCATAATTTTGGCTTGTGTCCTGAATTAACTTTTCTTAATACTCCAGGAAGAAGCAGATTAAATCACTATTGTTAAGTGTTCATTAAACAGTTAATGCATGTCACCTGTTTTCTTAGCTAATGTATGTAAATACCTTCCTACCAGCTTTATAGCACAAACCTGTGCTTCCTGGATTTCAGTCTGCTTTGGCACTGTTATTCTTGTTTCTTAGAGGACTTTATCATTGAGTCAGAAATAACACAAATATATTTAAAAATCAATTACAAGCCGTTTGGCAACTTGTAAGGATACTGGACATGTAAATTGTTTATGTTCCTATTAGATAAAATGGAGTATATACATTCCTATTGCTATTGATACGTGTCCTTGACAGCAGAATTCCAGCCAAACCTCCAGTGGCATAGACACATTAGCTCCATTACTGTCAATGGAAGTACACTTAATCACATCACCTGAGAATCTGGCCTACAGCCCATAACAA
Organism: Agapornis roseicollis; assembly: GCA_002631895.1. NCBI lineage: Eukaryota > Metazoa > Chordata > Aves > Psittaciformes > Psittacidae > Agapornis > Agapornis roseicollis. The sequence goes on from NDXB01011238.1 coordinate 65,637, forward strand.
GACAGCCCTTTGGAAAGTAATGATATTTTATGCTTTCATCAATCACTCTTCCAGGTCTGTAGCTATTCATGGCAGACTAAAAAATATCATATTAAAATCAAAAAGGCTGGTCATGGCAATTTCATTATAATTTCACTATTTCCAAAATTAACTTTACTAAAAGTGGCTCCAGTTCAGGAAAACCTCCTTCCAGAAAGCACAATTTTCTACCTTTAATAACACAATATTAACATCTGTGCTAAGTATTCTGATTACAGATTGATTTCAGAACGATATTCTCGATTTTTAGGCTCCAAGTATTATATTCTGCTTTCCTCTGCTTTGTCTTTTTACCTAGGACATATGTCTACAACCACGACAATAATAGATGGTAAGAACGAATCTGTTCCTTCATCATCCATGAAAGTGGTCAAGAAATCTGTTACGGAGGACTTCGTGACAACGTTCAGCTCACCAGCAATATGGCTTCTTGTCGTTGCTCTGATTGTTACCTGGTCAGCAGTAGCTATTGTAATGTTTGACTTGGTGGATTACAAAGCCTTTGCAGGTAAAATTCAGCATATTCTGTTTGACATCATGTATATTGAAATAAAAAAAGATATTAAGGGTATGTATTATGTAAATATGCACATCCTTTACATTACTGGAGACAGCACAGTGCCTCTGCTGAGTTTACCAGAGAATAGATACTATGAGAAAAGTCAGAACATACTAGCTTACAGTTCATGCATTTTTATGATTTACATATCTTCATTTGCAGCTCATTGTCATCTTGGAAAATGTGTATGTTGACAGTAATATAATATGTATATGAGCACGTATGGTCAGATTTCTGTTTTGCAATTTCTATATAAAAGAAAAATCAAGAAGAATAAAATAATTCACATTTTCTGTAATATATTTTAAAAACTTCATAGTTGCCTTGAGTATTCTGACATGCTTGTGTAGCTCAGTGGCAAGAAAGTACAAAAGATAATTTCTAAACGTGGTAACCCTAAATTCATCTTAAAAAACCATAAGCACAGAGGACCAGATTCTTGATATTAGCTAAGTCACACCCTTGTTTTCAATAAGGGCATAATTCTAGCCTAGTTTAAGACTTGGCAAATTGTCTGAAGATCAAGTTTTGGGGTACATATTGGTTACTGAAGGCAAAGATGAAAATGAAGTGGGTGGCTCAAGGAATATGATCATGGTTGAGAAAAGTGAGGAAAGGAGGGGGGAAGAGAAATTACCTCACTGCTATTTGGTTTTTATGTGTTGTATCTAGCAATGATATATAGTGAAAAGTAAAATACATTGACTACCTATGTTTGTAAAGGGTGCATAGTCTTCGAAAAGCCAAACTTCTGTGAGGTAAACAGCCTGTAATGACTGGGAAACATGTATGTAAAACAGAAAACAAACGGTTATGGGTTTTTTTTCTTTTTTAAATAAGAACTCCAGCTCTAAAGTTATCACATCTGTAACAATAATTTACTAGGAATTGAAATTAAAACTTCAGCCTTTTAATTCAAAACAAATTGAGTTGGTGTTTCCTGGACTTTATTAGTTTACTGATAAATCCATAGAATTTTGTCCTGCTATATATCAATATTGACCCCAACATTTACTTAAAATAGTTTTGAGACATAGATCTTGAAAGAAACCAACCAATCCTGGATCAATGGGTGATGGTGACACAGAAGCTTGAAATATGGAAAAAACATATCATAAACCTCTCAAATTTTTTTGCTTCTCATCTGTCTTTATTTTCAGAAGGAAGTCACTTGAGTCCCAGCAAAATATAGTTATTTTTAAACAATGCTCCCAAAACAGGCATCAGATTTTAATTATGGCACCACATGCTTAATGCTACAGCACAGACAGATAAAAACCAAGAGAGAGACGCCACCATATTCTGCTTTTACTTTTCCATATGAACTATCAATCAATGAATCAAACAATCAATGAAGTTCTTCACATTTTTTCAAACAGCAGTCAAAAGCCAGGGCACAAACTCTTAGAGTAAGCAATTCCTGAACTGGCTGTCAGCTCGTACATGCTCAATACACTAGTCCGGGTACTGCTAAGCAGTGAGAATCTGAATTTGTACTGGAGACTGTGGAAAATTTCTAAGCAGATGGAAATCTGATGTTCATGTTGTATTAGTTCAATGAGTTTAAATCCCACAGGTGTTGATGGAAACTGGTATTTTCAGACCAATTGTAGACATGAAATAGTGCAAAATTTAATCTGCAGGGTGAGTTTGTATTTTGTGGATATTTCTGTGAGATGATACTCTAGTATTTTGAATTTGAGTTCATGAGTTTCTTTTCCTTCCCAAAGATATTTCTGATCCTAAGTGATAAATTAAGCTACCTTTTAAATTGGGTCTTAACAGTAGAATGTTAAGAAGAGAAACACTTTCATAAGTCAGTGCATTCTATTTCTTTCCCATTTCTTTACCTGAAGTTCCATGAAGTCCAAATTTAGAAAGTATGCATAGCATATGAATGAAGCAAGCTGAGAGAGAGAAACTTGCTCAGTCTAGAGAAGAGAAAACTGAGGGGTGACCTAGGAGCAATGTTTTAAAGAGCAGTTACAAAGATGACAGGGGACTTCAACCTACTGGCTGCTATCAGAGACTTTCACTACATTTCTGTGCAAGAAATTACTGTCTCCATAGCAGAGCTGCTAGAGTGACTGTACTACACAGGACTGACTTCGCCAGAAAATAGGAGAGGCTTGACATAGCAAACCAGGCTAGGAACCTTATTTCTGAGGAATATACACAGTTTTGTTCCTCCTGATTACACTACAGAGCTGTTAGCCTCTAGCCAACAAAGGAAGTGAATGCCATAAGTTATGAGTTACCCAGATACACAGACATTCATGGGGCTAAGTAAAAACACAGACATTCATGGAGCCAAGTAGAAACACAGCAAAGTAGAAAGTAGTTTACACTTGAACTCAAGCGCTGTTTTCTTATTTCAACAATCAACAATATTGCTCTCATTACCTTAAAGGGAATTAATTCAAAATAGACATAAAGTATAAGTATATATATATTAGGTCTTATGTATTCTTTTAATTTATCAGTATAAACTTCAAGTTGCTTCTATGATTAGAGTGCCAAACCATAGATTTTTCTTCTCAATTACTATGGTTTTGCATTCTTTCAGCAGTAAACTATTAAATTTGGCAATTTTGACAGTTTATATAAGATGAAATTTGTACCAGGAGTAAATATATGAAAATGAGGTGTTTGTTTTCATTGTAAAATAGATGTGCTAAATTACTGGGGGGGGGGGGGGGGCGGGGGGGG
>NDXB01011238.1:74192-90386 GCA_002631895.1 Agapornis roseicollis
GGGGGGGGAAAGGGCAAAACTTAATTATTCTCATAGCAGTGAGAGTGCCAGCAAAGTAGTGCTGAACTTTTACTGACCTTTTTACTGAAAAACATCTCTTATACTGTACCAAGTAATAAAAAACCATAACAAAATAAAATGTTATAGTAATTCATTGTTGATGCACCAGTGTTGGTTTGGAATGCAAAGGTTTATCACGGTGAATAGTAATATCAATTATGAATGCAAAGATACAAATCTAAGTGCTTAGCCAAAGTGTACAGTGAAAAGAAGGATTCAAATATGAAACAGCACTACTAATATGATCTATGACAAATACCTCAGTCATGGGAAAATGAACTGTCGTATCTGTGCTAATTTTTTCAAGTTTCCTTTCCTTCCTAGTCAATGGAAAGGAACAGACATCTTTGGAAATTCATATAACCCTAAAAAATATGTCAGAGTAAAGCAAGAGTCTGGACTTCTGAAGGTCACAGTATGTCATTCTGCATTGGTTTTAAAGGGAATCTAGAAACCACTAGGGAAACGCCTTGCTTTAAGGTACATCTGTCAGATAGATAGGATAATCTGGTTTAAGGTGCTACTAAATGAAATTACATACTGACAAAAAAATTCTTCAATATTAATTGCACGTTTCATCCCTGAGTTTAACCTCCTGTGCAATCATCTATTTCCTTCCCCTCCTTCCTCCTTCGACAGACATTTAGTATTTTTCTACTACATTATATAAGAGGAGCTGGTTCAGTCCTTATTAACAAGTTCAGCAAAAGTTAGAACTTTACAGCCTGTATTTATCTGAGAAATACTCTGCATTCATAAATGCTGTTTACAGTTAAAATTCAAGATCCTGCCCCTTCTACTCTCAGCACAAAAGATGATATATGAGCTCAAATATACAATATCTATATATTGGACATTGTATACCATGTATAAAATATTAATCTGAATTTATAATTATATGTTAGGAACAAATGATATATTACATACTGTGTAACACCTTCTCACAAGAGAAGTATATTGTTAACTTAGTTTTACAATAAATGGTGTTTTGAGGTCTGCCAGGAAAAGAAAAGTAGACTGAAGACAGTTAATCCTGTCTGAATGCGTGGAATCCAAGGATCTTCGAAAGAAATTTACCATACTGTACCATTGCTGGACATTTGTATATTAAAAAAAAAAATCTAAATTACATCCAAATATCAAGGTCAATCTTTGTTCACTCTTGAAGCAAGAGTATGCAAATCCTCTGAAAATAGTTATCTTTCTTTGCATGTGTGTGAAGTGACATCTTTCTCTCTACTAGTTACACCCTGAATTGTTTTATTTTCTTTGTTTCTTTTGTATTTTGTTCTACTAGGAAAAGAACCTGCTATTGTTAAAGTTTTGGGGAGAGCTAAAAGCATGGATTTGACCAGTAACAATTTTCACTTCAGCATTACGGGGTGTGATGTTCTTAAGCACTTTAGGACACATTGTTACTGTTGCCACTACTTTTTAAAAATTTAGGAAATACAGCTGAAGTCAAACAGAAGATCTGTGCACAAGGAGACAACTTTCCAGGCCTGTGCATCAAATTGCAAGTGGATCTTACAGTATCTCTTTGTATGCAAAACTTAATTTTGCAAATACCACTGAAGTGTCCTCTACCCAGCCCCCAGTTTCCAAAACTTTCTGTGCTAAACAGGATTTGCAGCTTGGGCCTGTTAGTGTAGGCGTAGCTGGAGGATTTTTCCTCTGGACGCTTACAGTATCTAATCCCTTTTTATAGTTTGCTATGAAGATGTCATGAATTAAAGACCAGGATATGATGTTGAGGGCTCTGATTCACCAGCAAAGCTGTCTTGCCTTGGGGTGGTTGGAATAATTTCCTCTGCTCTTGATCTTGCTCTTCTCTGAGCATTTCCTTTTGCCTGCCCAGGGGGAACAGCTCTGCTACCTGTGAAGAGGTATATTAAAGTAAATTGAAACCAATTCTTGACTAGTTTACAGTTGTAGTCCCTGCAGCTCTAAAAGCCTGTGGCTGTAAAAGCAAAGGAGGCATCCCTAAGCAACCAGTGGGTAAAGGGTAGGTGTAAAGCCGGGGTGGAAATCAAGGCAGCTGTCTGAAGTTAAACCATTTGTGCTTGTGAATCAAACCCTTGGTTATGCTAAGACCCCTCTGGTAATGTCCATTCTATTAGTCCTCTTGGATTCCTTAGCACTTCTAGACTAGAATAAAATGTGAATAACATCAGAGGTCGAGTTTCAGATTTACTTTTAATAACATAATTATAATTATTCATTCTCCCTGTAAACAGTTGAGAAAAGTATTTCTGGCAAATCAGTTGAAAAAATATTTCTACATCTTAATGCATGAGGACAATGAAAATAAAATGCCTTATGAAAAGCAGAGTGCACATGCCCTATTACACTACTCAATCATTCTGAATACAATAGTGCAAACAATAGTAGATTAAATTAAGAGATCACACATATTGTCATTTCATCATGGCACTTGATTAATTTATTGATGTGCCTGATTGTTTAGTAGAATATATCTATATAATACAACCTTCAAGAAAATGTTAATAAAAATATCTCTTTGGTATACATCATTACTAAACATATGCAAAATAATAGAAAGTCAGCCTGGTCTTTTGTGCTTCAGATTAACTAATTAGAAATAAATGGCATTTTTTAGTGATACATTTGTATTTCAAATAAAGTTACTTGTATATTTCATTATAGCACTTTTAGAAAATAGCTGTTCATACTGCTGCCATTAAAGAAGTTGCTTCAAGCCTGCACTTTGCTTGTCTTTGTAACCTGCAAGTCCATGTAAGAATACTTCTGATTACTGCTAAGATTTGGCTTGTGAGTCAGAACACTGCAACCAGAAGTAGTTCTGGAGAGACTTGCGTTTAACTTCCTACTAAAACATTTGCATACAGAAAGATAGTGGTAAACAGAGATACAGCTGCCATCTTACTACTGAGCATGCATTTCTATTGAAATGCCTAGAAACAAGATGAGGTGAATGATTCAAATCACATTTGTGATTTTTGTGATTGCCTGCATTTGTGGGAAGCCTTCACACAGATAGGGCAATCATTCAGTCTGCCTTTCCAAGCACAGTGAACAGTAACATGAACTGAGTGAGAGTTGTCCCTTTTCTTAAGCAGTGTTTGGTACAGATTTCAAGAAAATAAAAGTTTGCTGGACAGAAAGGTCAGAAAATATACTCTGTCAGAGCCTGGAAAGTTCCTCTGGAACATAGTAGGGAGAAATCTGGTGAAATAACAACTGAAGAAGCCTTAAAGGCAATGCTGGTACTACCCACTGATGGTGGCTCTCCTTGGGTGTGGATACAGCAGGGAGCAGGTGCCTTACTTCCATTGGAGGTCCCACAAAGGTGAAGCACCTAAAAACTCATAGCTTCCTTGTTTGTCATCTTACTTGCCTGCAGCAGCAGTAGGACCAGACCTGGTTAAATATGCAGATGTGCACAAATGTGCATGAAAGAAACTCTAGAAGAGTTGTAAGAAAGAGAAGAACCACATATGCAGTAGTACATGTTTGTAAGTAGCCTACTCTGTGTCACAATTGGATTTGTATTCCCCTTTTTTCTGGAGTCAGGTTTATTTTAGTCTAATTACACACAGCTTTCTTCTTCCCATCCTTTACATGTACTCCATGGCAATAATACAACCTGTCTGTGTGGTTAGCCAGATCATTGTGGTTAGCAATTTCATCAGCCAGGACATGTGTAAATGAGGAGGCTCAGGGGAACATGAGAAATGAGGAGTGGCACACAGACTGCAGTGAATCCTAACAGTCCTCAAGAGGCAGATGACCTGAGCCAGAGTTAAAAAACTGGGCTGAAAGGAAGAGATTATCTAAATGGATGAAAAAGAGGTAGAATCAAATCTATATTTACCATGTCATATATTTACCATATATGCCCAATCAAGCCTCATAAGAGGAGCCAGAACTTGGAGTGAGGTGTCAGCTCAAATTATCCACTGGGTCCCTAATCACTCTGCAAACAGCAAATATAGTAGGATACAGTTTATACCAGTCCTGGACAAGAAGGAGAGCTGTCCTCAAAAAATAAATATTAACATTCACAATCTTTGTTTCTGTTAAAGGAGATAGTATAAGTAGTCCTGTATAAAATGAAGATGAACTTTAATCACTGAAGGAGTATTTTATTTTTTTTTTTAAATGGTTTTTGTTTTAAACTCTGCACTCAGGAAGATCTGTTCACAAGCTCAGCACAGAACCACTGAGAATCATTCATGAGACATTGGAAGAATCCACTGATTGGCTTTATGGCTTTTTTTCTTTACTGTCTGACCTCGTATGGAGTGATGATGATGACAGTGATGAAGGTATTTGTAATATAAAGACTTCTGTAACTGCTCTAACTGCTGTTTTACATGCATTATGTTGGCTTACTCAGCTTTTAACCTCACAGACAAGAAGGTCAAACAAAATGAAAAGTGAACATTGTTGCTAATAAAGCATCTACTGGCTATTCCAATCAGTAAATTGGTCTCTTTGTTAGCTTTCATTTCATGTTTAATGTACCATTACAGGAAAGCTGTCAGAATTAACTATTACCATTAGTACATCTTGAAGTAAAGAGCACTAATTTATACATACTTCAAAGCCGCAACCAAAATATGTGTCAGGATATTGCTTCAGAGAATGGCAATAGATACTTTAATTCGCAAGAATTTAAAGAATCCTGATAAATATACAAGATAGACCAAGAAACTTACAACTTTTTAATCTGATATATTTATGACAGAAGAATATATTGACTAAAAAAAAAAAGAAAGAAAAAAAATAGCATTTTGGCTGCATTGACCAGATTTTGGATGGCATATTGCAAATAATTCAGTTTACTAGAAGCTATGTTTCTGCATTATAGTAGCATTCTTCATCTAACATTATCTGATAAATGAATGTAAATTGCCAACCTTTCAAATTTGGAAATAACTAGCCTTCTGTCATAAAAAAAAAAGGAGCTCCCTGGCATAAGCAGAGCCATAGTGGATCATCAAGTCACATTGTATTGGTAATTTTGACAAGCAATGAGTGTAGGAGACACATTTCATTTCATGGTAGTTTATTTTATATTCTATTTGGCTATACCAGAATATAATTAAAAAGCACATGTACTGAATGTGACTTTTGCCAGTTTGTTCATAAACTTCAGATATTATCAAATTTCTACCTTTTAAATGTGTGCATAAGCTTTTTATATTAGCACCATATATGAATACTAATAGATAGGCTGCTACATGTAAGCCTATGAACTGGGCATCCTATTCTGAGATATAATCTGCAGCTAGCAGAAAGCCAGTCTCTCATGTGGTTGGGAAACGGAAAAGGTGAAATATGAAGAGCTTGCTAAAATTTGAAGAGTGGTCATTTTTAACATTTCCTAGCTCCCAAAGAACCAGCAAACTTTCAAATACTCCAGTGTATAAGTGTTAATGCAAGTAGGAAAGGTCATAAAATACCTAACATACGAAAATTCAAGATATGAATGTTCAGAGTGTTTGAAAACCAAAGTCCTACCAGCCTTTGGCCCTAGTGGAATTTCATCAGTATCTGCAAGGAGTGTGAAAAGACAGTAGGCAACTTACTGCATTATATTATAAAAAGTTAGTTCATGTGAACTTCCTGCCCGCTGTTCACTGGAGTTAGTGCAGCTGAGTCTGCACACTTGCCACACTCATTCGTGCTAACTCCTTTAAATTTCTTGTCCTGCATGGAGGTGAAATAACACACTGCAGCAATCAAGGGCTCATGTTTCCACTGAAATTGATTTTTTGCCTTGGATTTCACAGGAAGTGCTACTAGATTTACAACCTTGCTAACCTGCATCTACATTTTATCATTTGGAGTTAAAATGAAAACGCTGACTGGACTTAGCCTTAAAACAGAGAAACATGCATAAAATGAAGCAAATTGTAAATTGTAGCCACAAGTTAACGTTCAGAAGCACAAACACAGATTTTGATATTTCCTTGGTTACTACTGCACATTGAATTTATCTACCCTAAACCCAGGAAAACCTCTATGGTGAGATACATTATGAAAAATCCAAAATCTCAGAATAGAGTGCTTGTCATTTATGATATAAATAGTCCATTGCCCCCAGGAGAAAAAAATGTGATTTTTTTTTTTTTTTTTTTTTTTAATGATGATATCCGTTCTCTGACATTTGTTCTTTTCTCTTGTCTTAGGTGAAGTGGAACCTTCCCTGACAAAAGGTTGGTCACTTGTTTTACTCTAGAGGGCAAATATTTTGCAACCATTGTAAGAATTAAATAATATATTTGTGATAGGAATCCTGTCATTAGTTACATGTCTGTTGACTAACCTTGTAAGTTTTTAAAAACTCATTAAAAGAGAAACTCTAGTAATAATATTAGCTGTACTGTTTTCTGCTCTGTGAGAATTCTTGGTTGTTTTATTATTATCTAAAAACCCTGAAAAATTTTCATTAAAAAATAGAATTGCAGAATATTGTCTATACCCCTGCCCTTCACATGGGATTCTTATTAATGCCGATATGAGTTGGGTGAGTTGAATTAATATAATGTTTAGAAATAATAATATAGAAAGGATATTAGGTGAGAAATAAAGGCGAGGTGTGTTAAAGCATTTTTACCTTGTGCCAACACAGAAACCTAAAATAAGAACTAAAAGAACTACTGAATCTGTTGAAAAAATTACTTAGTTATCATTGAATTTTTTAAACAGACAAGTAGAGCAAGTAGGATTTACAATATACATCTTTTCAGACATTAAAATTTTTATGTTGAAACATAAAACTTAAGCTCAACTTCTATTAAGTCAAAATGAAAATGTATTTAAAAGCTTGAGATAGTGGTGATTGGATGCAAAGCTTTTCAAAGCAAGGCTATGTTTATTTCTCCAAATGGAGCAAAGCTTAATAATAACAAGATGTGTAACCAGCTGTATGCGACCTGAAATTGGTATCCATCAAATTCTCAGTAGGTAAATGACTGAAGAATCTATCACCCCAACTGGTGCTGAGATTACAACCCAGTTTTCTCTGAAGCTAATTGGAACTGGATCAGGCTTCTGTTTAATGAAACATTTTGTCAGTCTCAATGGAGAATCCAAAGAATTAATGGGCTTGAAGACTGGGGCCATTCATCTTTCTATGAATGATCCTTCGTGTTAGGACTGAAGACAACTTATAAACAGTGCAGAACATTCCATCTCTTTATTCCACCGGTAAGAATCACAAAAGGTTCAGCATTGCTCTGTCTCTTCTCTCAAAGAGAGAAACACATTGTTAATTTTACAGTGGGTGTAAAGAGTCTGAAGATGTAGCACATTGTTGGCAGGGATGCTGGCTACATGGGCAGAAGGCATCTATTCACCATGGGCCACTGTAGCTGACCAGGCTGGGAATACTGTGGGATAGATACTTCACTACTTAGAAGCCTTAATCCATACAAATATTATGGACAATACCATGTTCAGCATTTTGACACCTGCTTCTTTGGAAATCAGTGACATACCTTACACTTTTCATTGGGACACTAAGCAATAGAATAGAATCCAGCTGGAAAATGCTTAGATTAGTCAATTGGAAGAGATAAGGTGAATGTTCAGGCCTAAAACTTCTCCATCCGAGAAGCTGAGTACCTAATTGCCAGCTTGAAACATTTTCCCGAGTATTCAAAGTTCTCAGACCTGCTCTGGAGACAAATGCATGAGAAAGTCTTCTACCTTCGGTGTGAATAAAATGGACAGGGAGCTGGTAATTCCTATGGACTTACTATCTTACAGGGTAACTCAGCCGCATGGATGTGAAAAGGCTCAAATTCAAACATATTTCATGGGCAGTAAAAATAGATTTTGAGTTGGTTTCTCTACTTCCTGGACCTGCACTCAAGATTTTTCTATTTGTTTTTCAGGGGACAAGGAGTTCCATCCTTGCCTCTCTGCAAAAAGCTGTTTCTTGACTAGGGTTGATGACTAAAGGGGTCTAAGACCCTTTCTGGTTATAGCTATAAGCTTTCATGTACCAACATCCTCAAATAACCTGTTATAATCTCCAGATAACTGGAGGTCTCCATTTCATGCTAGCAGCTAAGATTTGTCCTTGATTATATGTGATTTTGCCACCTCTTTTTTTCTGGGCTACAGAAGTCCAACTCATGTGGCCTGAAGCTACCAGTCCCTTAGACATGCCAGTGCAGACATTGTGCATATCTCCTGAGTAACAGGCAGCTCTGAACTACTCAGAGCTGTTACTGTCTGTCTTTGCAAGCTTCTCTTAAAACTCTGTAAACAACAAGGAGCTGAATTTCCTGGGTCTAAGTCTATACAGAAGTTTTCTGAGAACTCTGTGATAAAGTCTAGTCAACAGCTTTTCTGCTTAGGCACAGTGAAATTAACTCCCAGGGCTGAAGCTCATAGGGTGCAGAAGGCAGTCCTGGGAAGCGAAGGCTCAGACAAGCTTGTGCAAGTAGGACATGCTTGTGGCATTTGAATATCCTAAACAAAAAGATTACCCAGACTGTGCAGAACACTAATGCTGTCTCCAGAAGATGAACAGTTTAATGGCTTGCACTTATTTACAGAAATCATCTCTCAAATTTCACTCTGGAAATGTACGTTATAGTTGCTGTGCCTGATTTTTACGTATTTGTATTGGATCGCATCCACAGTTATTGCGGTACCCATGAATAGGATGAAAGTTTTTGAAAAATCTCCATAGCTAGTTTTGGTGTATGGACAAGACTTCACTCTTCTGCTTTGCTGACTAGGAGATATTGTGAATGCTAAAATGTTAGCACAAAGTTTACTTTAAAATGGAATATAGTAACTGAAAAATTAAGAAGACACAATACAACTACATATTGGAAAAACTTCAAGGGGAGTAGTATGGACACTATAGTGATGAAGGAAGAAAAGTGTAATGATAATTACAAACCCAGAGAAAGGAAAGATCACCATCCTAGAGATGTAAATTGAAAGCAAAGATAATAAAAGTACAAGTAATGAAAATAGGCTTGGACGTTCAACAGGACTAATCTCAGTTTCAGAATCTTTTGCAAGGATGAAAATTCCTCTCTAGTCCTTTTTTTATTGCAATTATTTTTGCTAGTCCAAGTCTTATAACTAATATTTATCTTTAATAGTTGGAAAAGACTGAACATTTGATATTGTCTGGAGAAAAAAAAAGCGTTCTTTGGTGGAGGTAGTAAAAGAATATCCTGTAGAGGACTTTACAGTCTTTAACAGTGGGCATTCTCAACATGCTAAAACTGCAGAGCATTTTCACAAAAGATATTGAGAAGCCTAATAACTGTTTCTTGCAGGCTTAATAAGCTTTTGGTTTTATTTCTTTCTATAACAATTTTTATGACTGATAGTCTAGTTCATTTTTTTCAAGGTTAGTTTTATGTTTTGGGACAAATTCAATTATTTGACAGCTGTATGTTTCCTTATAATTTGGTCCTTTTTACTATAAATTATTTTTATAAAACAAAAATAATTATCATTTTTGATGGACATTACTGATATCAGTAGCAAGTTTGCGAAAGAGTTGAGAAAGCATGTGCACAAAATTAGAGATAATGATCTGTAAAATATAAGCAAGTGCAGACACTTCACCATTGTCATCCATGACTAATAATGTAGTCATTAAACTATTCTGGAACTTCTCTCCAGTTTACATATGGGTATCTGGCAATTTAAAATCTGAACAGGGATTCCTCATTTAGGTAGCCAGGATACACCTGAAAAAACCTGCACACATAACACTGGGGTTTTTTTTAATGCATTCTGGCTGGGAAACATGACTCTGATATGTGGTCTTATGAGTAAGTTGCTGGAAACCTTCAGGAAATATTCTAAGGTCAGAATTTATTTATTTTTTTAATTTTTTATTCTATACTTCAAAGATTAAGAAATTATTTTTGTAAGACATCCTCCCTTGATTTTATATTTTTGCTTAGATTAAATCCTCTCTCTTTCTCTCTCTTGCACTCCCTTTCACACACACAAATACATGAGTAGGCCATTATGTGAGTAATTTTCATTTCAATATATACAATTAACTTAGAAAACACAGTAAGAAATTAGCCACCTTCATGATAATATTATTGGCATAATATTATTCTAGATCAAAACTCAAAAGAATGTATTTCCTTGAAGTAGAGATTGCTAAATTTCTGTGAGTAAGGTTACGTATGAGGTAGAGAGGTGTATGAAGTAGTTCTATGAAATGATCCTTTTTTTTTACTTGGCTATAAATTATTTTATTTTCATTTTAGAACTGTGCAGTTTTAAAAAATCTTAGATTAAAACAAGAAACCACAAAACCCCACAAATTTCTGTTAAAGCTTGCAAGAAATTTTGTTAATTATAAATAAACTGTTCAGCAAAGCACCTTATTTTTTCTGTTTTCATTCTTCTATTTATTCAGCACAACAACACAAGCTCTTTATTTTTTCAGATCTGAATCATAGAATAGTTAGGGTTGAAAAGGACCTTAAGATCATCAAGTTCTAACCCTCCTGCCATAAGCAGGGACACCTCACACTAAACCATGTCACCCAAGGCTCTGCCCAACCTGGCCTTGAACACTGGCAGGGATGGAGCACTCACAACTTTTTTGGGTAGCCCATTCCAGTGCCTCACCACCCTAAGAGGAAAGAATTTCTTCCTTATATCCAATCTAAACCTCTCCTGTTTAAGTTTGAACCTGTTACCCCTTCTATCACTACAGTTCCTAATGCAGAGTCCCTCCCCAGCATCCCTATAGGCCTCCTTCAGATACTGGAAGGCTTCTATGAGGTCTGCACTAACAACAATCACCAGAATGCTCCCAAAAGGAAAGATTTTGAGACCAGATAATTTATCATGTCTCCTTTTAAGAGAAATCAAACAGAAGTCTATGACAGCTTTGACGGGGAAAGGGGAGAGGTAGGAGAGGTAGGAACCATCTGCTTAGATAGCCTAGATGCTAAACTGACTTTGAAAGTGTTGTAAATGCCTGAAAAGAACCGGCTTGGGTATTCAGATAGGGTAGTTAAAAACATATCAGATAGGGTAGTTAAAAACATACAAATATTTAAGGTCCTGCAATGTATAATGTGTGTCAGATTGTTTTTATCTATTAAGTACATAAAAACAGTTATGTAGGATTAGACGAAAAGTGAAACTCACCTAGAGGATGGGACAGAAGTCCAGATTCTTATATCTAAAATTCTTTGCTACAAGGGTTTTCTAAAGTTTAAAATAACTGTAAGCTATAAATAAATATTTCTTATAGCTGATCTCAGAAGAACGTCTGGGAAAATTCACATTGCTAGCTAAAATGGCAACTATATTTCTGGGCAGAATACTGAAATTAGAACATTGTTTTTATAATTTAGAAGTCTTTTTTGCTATACAGTAACAAATCTGGAAAAATAGAACAAGTGGGTTTTCTGGAGGTAGTATTCATGTTCATAAAACAGTTTTCAAACAAGAAATTGACTAAAGAAGTTCAGAATACCAAAGAGGCAACCCAAAAAACTAAGTTGCCAATGTGGTTGTTATATGTGTCTTAGAAATTAATTATGCAGTTCCATTCACACCCAAAGCATATATCTATTTGCACTGGCAATGCCTTCTGAATTCAGTTTCTTTTGTGTTGCCATACGGTAATGCTCACTTTTCTGTATATGGGTTGCTATAACAGGTCTCTCTAAAAGGCTTTCACTCTCTCCCTAGGCTACACTTTACTACAAAGCATTTTGCATATCTTTGTGTAAAGTAGACCCTGTGTTAAAAGATGAAAATGAATTGGTTCAATTCTCAGATGTTAAACTGCTTTCCAGATATGTATTTTTTTCATTTTTGTGGCATACATTTCTGTTATTAATGTTCTTTTAACAATCTCATCTTGTTTTACTTACTCTGATCAATACAATAATAGCATACACATGAAAAATCAGTATTTTACAATGGGAAGAAACTATCTTCCATATTATCCAGATGAAACAAAACTATATGCCACTAGGGAACAGGTTTGTTCAATTACAGTTCTTTTGCCTACTGAAGAAGAGTGAATAGGTTTCAGCTTGAGTCGAAACATTTTAATCCAGATTGCCAGCTACCTTTCAAAAGATACAGAATTTTGAGCCATAAGGCTAGTAGAAATCCTGGGAAGTGTAGCAGCTTGCAGCTGCTTAAGCTATCCTCTTAAATCAGGGAAAACGCTAAGCAAAACTATTCCATGTTACATCAGTGTAAGATTGTATGACATGGTTTAGTGTGAGGTGTTCTTGCCCATGGCAGGGGGGTGGGAACTAGATGATCTTAAGGTCATTTCCAACCCTAACTATTCTGTGATTCTATGATTCTATGTTACCTTTATGAAAAATGTTTGTGACCCAACAATGAAGCACTGAGGAGTTTATGACTCTCAGAGAAGATGCCTCCCTGGCTGCGACCCTGGTGTGCCTGAGGTAGGGTAAATACCTAAACTGGGAAATGAGGAGGCCTTCCAAAACTAGTTAAATCCACAGCACCAAAACTGGAGGTCTTCAATGCTTCTGAGTGAACTCAGATCCCCTCACACCAACTGCTGAGCCAAGGAGAGGATATGAAAAGTAGAGCCCCATGCTCAAAACCCACAGAAGCAACATCTCTGCATGCCAGATCCCCAAAAAACCCCAAATAAACCACTCAAAACCCCCCAGTTGGCTCTAGAAGTATTGAATTTATATAGGAAAATGTATTTGAAGACTAATCCATTAAGGTGGGATCTGCAGAGTTAACAATTTTTAAAGCTGAGCAAAAGAACTGTGGTTAGTCTTGTGATTTCTTTTTTCCCTCCTTTCACAAAAACACCCCTACTGAATAGATTTATATGGGGAAAAACTTCTTTGATGATAATCAAGATTAGCAATTTTATGTATTACTGTATATATCATTTTACTCTACTTAGATTCTACAAGTTTAGTCTTAACTTGTTAAGTTTAGTCTTTAGTCAGTTAAATGCAGACTGATAAATTTGGTTACGAAAACCATCATTTAAAACTGGTCCAATAACATCTTTGCAGGCTGGACTCCATAAAAAGAAACATTTTAAGACAATTTGACTTTCCACGGAAGGAAAAGAAAAGCCTGGTTTTGATCACATGGCTCTTATCTCTGAATTGTTTGGGTTAGGGGTTTTGTGGTTGTTTTTTGTTTTCCTTTCTTTTAATCAAAGTGCAATTAGCATTCTTTTTTACATTTCAGAACCAAGGTACAAAACTGCAGTCTGGGAATGAGAAAAACATTTTTAACATATTTATATACTTGGAATAAAAATTACCGCTATGTAAAAATTGTTTAGAGTTGAAAACCATTTAATATCTTCCACTTTTAATTCCTTCATACTTTCCTTCTCCTCTCAGCTTTTCAGGAAAAAGAAATATTTTTCTATTTTGTTAAAAGACAATCCTGTATTGAAAGATTTTGTGGGATTAAGTTTTTAAGCAGACTTAGTAGATTCCCAAACATATAAAAACAAAGGCAGAAGGTCAATGACACAATGACACAACAACAAAGGGAAATCACAACAATCAGTAATTTTGTGATAAAATAAGTATATAGTTAGATTATGACATATACCTACTCACCATTAACTGCTAGAGCTATTTTATTCTATAACAAGAGGAATGTTATTTCAAACTTAGAAATAATGAAGAGTATGTATATATTTAATTGTCTTTAACAGAATGAGAAAAGGAATAAGTGGAATAAGGAATGAGTGGAATAAGTTCAGTTTCGAAAGTTGGAGATTATGAAAGACTGGCTTGTAAAAAAATCTTTACAGGGCTTGGGATGTTTTGCTGTTATGAAAATAACATGCAGACTGTTCTGAAAATGTCTTCCTTGGAATGTACCTCTTTTGATGTATGTCTTGTAAAAATAAAAGTAAGATAATACCACACTGGATTAAAGCACCTCTCGGCATTGATAATGATGTCAGCAGGTCATCTACAGTGAATTTTTATTATAGACTAATGAAAACACAATAGCATGGGAACAATTGAACATCTGTTGAACTGGAATCTAATCTATTTATTTTTGTCCTCTTCTGGCTTTACAAAGAAAGCTTAACACATATCTGGAAGGCCATGTTAAATCCCTGCATTCTTGAGGGAACATAAAACCTACTTGGTTGCTCTATCCTGCTCAAGATAAGTAAATTGTCCAGAAAAATTTGAAAATCATGTTCTCTATTATCTCTGATAGCTCTTTAAGGATGTCAAAGAAAGTATCAAGTGGAGGGAATAAAGACAGCTAAGGTGAAGTAGAGCTTTTGCTGAAGAAGTTTAGGAAAACCAACATCATTTCACAGCAACCTTTACAGTCTGGAACAGCATGTTGCTTGAGGTAAATACACACCAAAGTGGAGGGCTTTGCACCAAGAATAATAAGAAATAGTATTCTGTGATCTCTGTCAAAAGCAGTCTTTTAGAGCAAATGAAAGAAACACTGTATAATTTGGCAAAATTTGAAAGAAAAAAAAAAAGAAAACAAGAAACCTACATTCTCACTTTAAATTGTAGTTGTGATTTCCAAAGAGACAGATAAATAATTTTGAAACCATATTTAAAAGGCACTGTGGCCCATTATTTTACACAGTAGATGAAGACACAAACTGTTCAGCATTTTCATTGGTAAGAGGCAATTCTTTTCCCGTAACATTTTCAAGAAAGATCATATGACACATGACTTCAGGAAAAGTTGTTCTGCAGCCCAGTGTGAAGTTGCTATGAATCCTCAGAACAGGGCAAGATCTAAGAAAACACTGGGGATAAGACTGTGCTGCCAGCAAGCTAGTAGGGAAGTCACCTAAATTAGTCATACATGTCAGTCATACATGCCAGTTTCCAATACTGAATGCTGGTACCTAAATCCTTGTTACACTGTCTTTTGTTCCTGATATAGGCATAATATAGCAATTTAATTTCCCAGTTACATATAGCCTGTTCTTTTTGGGTTGTTTTTTTTGTGGGTTTGTTGTTTGTTTTTTTTTTTGTTTGTTTGTTTGTTTGTTTTTTTGACTCCTATGTTTTTTTTCCTGTTGCAAAACTTGGTTTTGTTGNTGTGGGTTTGTTGTTTGTTTTTTTTTTCCTTTTTGTTTGTTTGTTTGTTTTTTTGACTCCTATGTTTTTTTTCCTGTTGCAAAACTTGGTTTTGTTGTTTTTGTTGGGTTGTTTTGTTTTTTTTTTTCCTAGAGTACAGCTACACAATATATTATTAGATAGCTAGAAGTTGCTCTAATGTACAACTTCCTTTATTCTCCTCTTAGCCCCACAAGGATAACTGTCATCTTCACCAGTTGGTGTTATCTAGGTTCAACATACACATCAGCTGCACAATTAAATTTCTCCAGAGGATACCAGCAGCAGGAGGGTTGACTACAGTTCTTCATACAGACAGCATCAAGAAACACATTAGAAATTACATCCTTCTCATCTTCTAAAGCTCTTAACACCACTCACACCTTGCCCTCAGTATCTATTTCCACCAACTTTTCAGGATAATCAGCTGCCTGCTACCAATTAGTCTTGATAAACTAGCAAGGATATAGCCCCATTAAATTGCTGGCAATAGCTGCAAGGGTTTTAACTGTCCAGGAGCAAATTATTAACCTCTGGTTCACTAGGACTCTGAATAGGACTCATTTTCCTTTTCACACTTGGATATTTATAAGAGAAAGAATGTCAAAACACTGATGGTGTATATTGCTGTGTTACCTGTAAAAGACTATGAAAAAGAGATGACCAACTGGTAATATTTTCTTAGAACAATGTGTTATAATTTCAAGTGAAATTCTATCTATTCAATTATACCTTTAAAAGATACATTAAACCTATATTCCATCCTCACTACAGTATTTAAGTAGAAACAGGATGGCTTTAAGAATAAGGGGATAATATTGAATTTCAAGAATCAGAGTTAAATTCCCAGTTCCTTTGCTGACTTTTTTGTGTTAACTTGAGTAAAGCATTTTTGAGTTTCATATGGGGACAATAATCCGTTCTAACTTTGCCTTTCATACCATTGACACTTTTTGTTTGGTTTGTTGTTTGGCTGTTGTGGGTTATTTTTTGTTGTTTGTTTTGTTTTGTTTCATTGTTGTGGATTGTTTCTTTTTTTTTT
>NDXB01011241.1:0-12028 GCA_002631895.1 Agapornis roseicollis
TTATTACAGTTCCTGGGGGTGTTCTGAGTTACCTGCAAATGCGAAGCATCTTCATATATGA
Organism: Agapornis roseicollis; assembly: GCA_002631895.1. Classification (NCBI taxonomy): domain Eukaryota; kingdom Metazoa; phylum Chordata; class Aves; order Psittaciformes; family Psittacidae; genus Agapornis; species Agapornis roseicollis. The sequence continues at coordinate 62 of NDXB01011241.1, forward strand.
ATCCCCATGTCCATATTCCTCTTCATGATGAGAGAGTTACAGAATTAATTTTCTAGTTCATGTTCAGTAAGTGCAACAATACAGTGGGAGAGAAAGTATTTAAATGATTTTATAAATGCAATTTTATCAATACCATAAATATCTCTTAGATTCAACTTATATTTTGTGACCTAACTTCACAAAGCCAGTGCTGTAGTATATAGGCACCTGTTAACTTTTCCTACTGTGCCCAGGTTCTACACAGAGACATCATTCTTCTCCAGTTCTCTCAAATGCAGCTCTATCTCCCATACAAAGACAGGCTGAGAAACTCGGGACTGTTGAGCCTGGAGAAGAGAAGGCTGCGTGGAGACCTCATAGCAGCCTTCCAGTATCTGAAGGGGACCTATAGGGATGCTGGGGAGGGGCTCTTCATTAGGGATTGTAGTGACAGGACAAGGGGTAACTGGTTCAAACCTAAACAAGGGAGGTTTAGATTGGATATAAGGAAGAAATTCTTTCTTGTTAGGGTGGTGAGGCACTGGAATGGGTTGCCCAGGGAGGTTGTGAGTGCTCCATCATCCCTGGCAGTGTTCAAGGCCAGATTGGATGAAGCTTTGGGTGGCATGGTTTAGTGTGGGGTGTCCCTGCCTATGGCAGGCAGGTTGGAACTAGATGATCTTAAGGTCCTTTCCAACCCTAACTATTCTATGATTCTATGATTCTATGATTCTATGATTCTATGCCTTAAAAAGAGAACACTTTTGTTCCTGGGTGTTTTAGCTGCTCAAGTGCTTTCTTGACTAGCTTGCTGTTCTCCTAGTAAGAGAAGAATTTCACTTACATGGTTAAAAAGTTTTTCATATCTCCCTTTTCTGCTTTTGAAACATCCAAAGCATATGCCAGGGAATAACATTACAGTGTGTTACAAAGAGAGGTGATCAATCAGATCCAAAGATGGCACAGATGAGAGAGGAAATTCCAGTCCATTAAAGTTGCTGGTAATACACTTATCTCTCTCTCTGGAGCTAGATCTTTTATTCTGTTTTTTCAGAGTTAAAAACATGACACTTGAATGCAGACTCTTTCATGTTGGCCACTAGATAGCAATAAGGACATTGAAATGGATTGGAGCCAGACAGACAGTAAGTGTGCAATAGTTACTGCTTCAGAATGGAAATGAAGAGGTTGTTTTTGTCTTGGGAGTAGACAGGCAAACTGCAACAAACTGAGCTGGTATTTTCTCTAAGAAATGCAAGCTGCCAAGGAGAGCAAACTGAGTAGCTTTAAGTGGGCTCAGCCTCTTATTGCAAGGCCTGCAACTATATCCTACCCCAGGCTTACTTAGTCATTAGTTGCGAAAAGAAGGATAGCACCTCCAACACATCCTCTACCAGGAGCCTACAGACTACTTGGCTGAAAGTCTTCAATCTGCCTCTGGTAAGCCAATGGTGGCTTTAGAAAAGAGTGTTCTGATGATCTGACTTTGCACTATCCCCTATAGATGTTAGGATCAAATTCATCGTCTGAGCTTTTCATTTCAGTGCATCGTTTTGTAATATTTCATCTAGAAAAGTCCCTTGAAGATTAATAGCAATCTTCTTGACAAGAAAGTGATTCCTGAGAAGCTATGTTGAGACTGACTCCCCCAATAGTATAGAACCATTATACTGCCATTTCTACTGAAATCATAAATAACTATATAAAGGAAGTGGATTAAAAAGTGATTTCAAGTGGAAGTACTATGAAGTAGAAGCAAATTCCTAACCACTTCTTCCTCTCAGAATAACAGAGGTTTGGAACAGCATCACAACAGGTGATAAGTTATACTGACAAATATAACAGGAAAAGTAAAACAAATATTATTTGTTGCTCTCCCAATTAATAAGCGAGTTTGTAGTGCTGGCACAAAACACTTGGTCCCATTGCATCATTCTTGCTATCTTCTGATCCACCACTTCATGGATTCCTGTATGACTGGAAGAGACATGATCATCTTGAAGGAAAAAAGTAGCTTGGTGGCTTGCATTCAATATTTAACTATTATTTCTTTATCATAGCCAATATGACTTTAATTTTCAGAATCTGTGATAATAGAAATGTATCTTTTAAAGAACAAAAAATAGATCACATTGTTCCCTTGGGACAATATTAGGCAGGCTAACTTCAGCTTACTTGAGGTTACAGCATTTACAAAAGTAGTTACTGTACCCACAGGCTGATGTTGTTCTTTACTATATTGAAGTATTTTGTAGAAACATGAGGAGCAGTAATCAAATATTTTTATAAAAGCTATACAAGCTGCATGTTCATTTGTCCAAAAAAGCCTATTTAAGATTCTAGCAGAATCCTGGCAGAAATCCAGTTAGAGCCATTTAGGAGCATGTAAACAAATTAGCAATTTGGAAGACAAGCTCAGATCAATAAATGTCAGATCAGTAGAGTCTTTTGAAAAAAAATTGGATGGCACAACAGAGATGCATCTTCTGATGGATTACAAAGGTGAAAGTGACTAGAGATAAGATTATTCTGAACCCTCTTTGATAAATTGAACTCAATGCCTTCCTTGGAAGCTGATTACTAGCATAGAATTGTTTGCAATTACACTTCCAAATATTTCTAGAATATATGCTAGCATATGTTTTTGTGCATGTATGTTTGTGCATCTATATGTACAAATACACATACACGTTTTAAGTAAGATGATGTTGCAGAAAATGTTGGATCTGGTCTCCACATTCCTGGATTGTATTCACTGTCAGGTCACTTACATCAGAGAGATGAGTGACCTTGAAACAAACTGTTATTTCTCTATGGCACACTATTTCCATTTGCAAAATGATGCCAATCATACTGACTTTGCCATTAAACGTATTGACATCTACTGATGAAAAATATTTCATATTAATGGACTGAAAATTGTTTATAGCTATTTCTCACTAGTATGAGTCAGTTAAAATAACAGCCAGGTTCTCAATTTCAAAAGAAAAGCCTGTGTCAGTGGCAGTGTTTTTACCTAATAGTCAGCATACTGCTCTTCACTGCACTTTTCTTTCCACTGGCATTGTAAGACAACTTCGAAGTCTTATCAGGTCACAGCACTCACACAGATAGCTCAGAAAGGTTTCATTGCCCCAGAGAACTCAGGGATCTATAATGAGAGTTTTCAACACATTCCTGTCAGTTGCATTTGTACCCTTCAACATTGCTTTATCCACACATTTCCAGTATTGCTAACTTTCATGCTGTTAGTGTTTTTCCTTCTGAGGCTCAGAAATACAATGGGAAGAAGAGAAAAGAGAAACTCTCCCTCTAGATCTAAGAGCCTGTTCACCAGTTCCTTTGCACCCTCCAACTCTAGCAGGCCCTGAACAGCTACTTGCCTGTCTGGCCTAAGGATTTTCAAGCCCATCAAAAGCTTCATTGCAGGATTGTTATTTGGGATCTTTTTATATGTTGCCATACATCTCTCTCAAAGCAAAAAGGAATATGAATAGTACCTCACAGCCAACAGTTGTGTAGTCTTTAGACACAAAAATGTTTTGAAATTCTGCTATAAACAACCTAACAACTTCTCTTTGATACAAGATATGAAACGCCAACAGACTGAGATGAGAACACATGCATGAAATGTTCTGGACTTTCTTTTCAAATTTTCCCCTTATTTTACCATCCCATTATTTTACCAAAGAATCAAAGAAACAGGCCATAGATGGGATTTTTTTAAAGGATCAGAGCAGACTTTGGACTTTTCAGGAACTTGCTCAGTAAGGTTCCATTTGATATAGCCCTAAACTTTTGGATGGTATTCAATAAACACTACTACAAGCTCAGAAATGCTGTGCCCTGACTAGAAGGAATTGCAGCAGGAGGGCAAGGAGACCTCCTTGGATTGATAAAGAGCTGCTGAGAAAACTTAGAGTGAAAAATGAGGCTTATAAATGGTAGAAGCAAGGATAGGTGGCCTGGGAAGAATACAGGAATATTGTCCAGGAAGCTAGGGTCCAAGCTAGGAAAGCTAAGGCCCAGTTAGAATTAAACTTGGCCAGGGACATGAAAGATAACAGGAAGGGATTTTATAGGTACACAGTGAATAAAAGACAGACTAGGGACAATGTAGGCCGCTCCAGAAGCTATCAGGAGAACTGGCTACCCTTGATTTGGAGAAGGCTGAGGTTCTTAATGACTTCTTTGCCTAAGTCTTCACTGCCAAATGCTCTGACCGCATCACCCAAGTCCTGGAAGGCAGACGCAGGGACTGTGAGAATGAAGACCTTGGGCTCTCTGTAGGAAAGGATCTGGTTCAAAACCATCTTAAGAACCTGAATGTACACAGGTCCATGGGACCTGATGAAATCCATCCGCAGATCCTGAAAGAGCTGGCAAATGAAGTTGCTAAGCCACTGGCTATCATATTTGAAAGATCATGGCAGTCAAGTGAAGTTCCCAAAGACTGGAAAAGGGTAAATATAACCGCCATTTTCAAGAAGGGGAAAATGGATGTCCTGGGGAATTACAGACCAGTCAGTCTCACCTCTCTGCCTGGCAAAGTCTTAGAGCAGATTCTCCTGGAAGGCATGCTAAGGCACATGAAAACCAACGAGGTGCTTGGTGGCAGCCAGCATGGCTTCACTAAGGGGAAATCCTGCCTGACCAATTGGGTGTCCTTCTATGATGGCGCTATGGAACTGATGGACAGGGGTAGAGCAGTTGACATCATCTACCTGGACTTGTGCAAAGTGTTCAACACTGTCCCACACGACATCCTCGTCTCTAAATTGGAGAGACATCAATTTGATAGGTGGACCACTCAGTGGATAAAGAACTGGCTGGTTAGCCGAANACTGTCCCACACGACATCCTTGTCTCTAAATTGGAGAGACATCAATTTGATAGGTGGACCACTCAGTGGATAAAGAACTGGCTGGTTAGCCGAACACAAAGACTTGTGGTCAATGGCTCAATGTCCAGCTGGATACCTGTAGCAAGTGGTGTCCCTCAGGGGTCAGTGTTGGAACTGGTCTTGTTCAACATCTTTGTCACTGACATGGACATTGAGTGCACCCTCAGCAAGTTTGCCAATGACACCAAGCTGCATGGTTCGGTGGATATGCTGGAGGGAAGGAATGCCATCCAGAGGGACCTTGACATGCTTGTGAGGTGGGCAGATGGACAAACTTATGAAGTTTAACCATGCCAAGTGCAAGGTCCTACACCTGGGTCGGAGCAATCCCAGGCACAGCTACAGGTTGGGCAAAGAGGAGATTCAGAGCAGCCCTGCGGAGAAGGACTTGGGGTCGATGAGAGAATGAACATGAGCCGGCTTCAGTGTGCACTTGCAGCCCAGAAAGCCAACCGTATCCTGGGCTGCATCAAAAGGAGCGTGACCAGCAGGTCGAGGGAGGTGATCCTGACCCTCTACTCTGCTCTTGTGAGACCTAACCTGCAGTATTGTGTGCAGTTCTGGTGTCCTCAACATAAAAAGGAAATGGAACTGTTGGAACAAGTCCAGGGGAGGGCCACAAGGATGACTGGGGGACTGGAGCATCTCCCATCAGAAGACAGGCTGAGAAAGTTGGGGCTGTTCATCCTGGGGAAGAGAAGGCTGAGTGGAGACCTCACAGCAGCCCTCCAGTATCTGAAGAGGGCCTATAGGGATGGTGGGGAGGGACTCTTCATTAGGAACTATAGTGACAGGAGAAGGGATAATGGGTTAAAACTTAAACAGGGGAGGTTTAGATTGGATCTAAGGAAGAAATTCTTTCCTGTTAGGGTGCTGAGGCACTGGAATGGGTTGCCCAGGGAGGTTGCTTCATCCCTGGCAGTGTTCAAGGCCAGGTTGGACAAAGGTTTGTGTGGCATGGTTTAGTGTGAGGTGTCCCTGCTTATGGCAGGGGGGTTGGAACTAGATGATCTCAAGGTCCTTTCCAACCCTAACTATTTTATGATTGTAGGATTCTAACTGTACCTAACATGCCATTCCACAATAGTTTTAAGCCATGTCAGTGTGGCACCATCTGTCTCTGATGCATGCTGCCCAAGCCCACCTTTCTGGTCCTATGATCTGAATGAAACCGAATAGTTCAGGGAAGGGAACCAAATGAAAACTAGCTGTGGAAAGAAAGCCTGACCTGGTTTCATCTGGTTTAATTTTTGAGCCAGTTCATTGTAAGACCAAATGGATGATGGCACTACAGCAAAGGAAAGGGTGCAAACTGTCAGCACCCTGGTCCATGATACTCCACAGCATGAGCACTTTGCTTCTAAAACCAAACATTCAAAACTTGTTGCTCCTCTCTCTGTAAACTCATATGTTACGGGGAAGTGAGCACAACAAGCTCTCAAGCTCACATCTTCAACTTAAATGTGTGTTGAAGAGCTTTGTTAGACTGTATAGCTCACAGCTGTAACCATGTGGGTTCCTCAGAATGTTTTTTAATGCTTCCTCTCCAAGTACAACGTTACATAGGTCTGTTTGAAGAAAGAAATTAAGGACCACAAAAAGAACAAAGGTCATCATAGCCATTACTGTCATCTGTACAAGGAAAACATCGTATTGGCACCATGGCTGCTGTGTCTAGTTTACTGTCTTCCTTTGAAGAAACATATTCAAATAGTAGAAAAGAATGAACTTATTTTGCCTGTCTGCAGCCCGGACTTTTCAGCAAAAGCTGTTCTCAGGGTTTCTGGGCTTTAGGCTTTAACCTTGCCAAGGAGTAAAGGAGGTAGAAACACTGAGGTAGAAAGATCACAGAAAACTCTGAGCTTCTTCAGAAGAGGGACTAATGTAGATAGTGATGGGATAAAAACACCTAATTGGAAGTTATAACTCATGAACAACAGCAACAAAATAATTTCTCCAAATAAGACTTATTTGCATAAGTTACTTGTTTTTCTGAGGTTTCTATGGTTCTTTTTATTTGAGATGGAATGGGACTTTGAAAATCATTTAGCTTGTCCTGAGGCATTCACATCATAAATAATATACTGCATGCAAAATAATTACACATTACACTGAAAAATTACAGAGTACTAGGATTTCAACTGTGCTTCTTCCCTTTGTGTAATTCTGCTACTGCATGGTCATGTGAGTTTTCATTTCATGTTTACATACTGCTTTTCTCAGCAGGCACCCTTCCCCCTATAAAGAAGGCTCTCTGGAGACTGAGTTTAAGCATTGCTGCCTGGGGTCCAGACCATCAACTCAATAGACCATTCAAAATGAACTTGTTTTATATGCTGCTGCACATCAACAGCCTTAACAGGGCCATGTGGCATGACACAGCTGTACTCTTCTGAGTTTTTTAGACAGAATGAAAATGAAACTTTTGAAACACCAAAACAAGTTTCTGAAAGGAAAAAAAGATGCTGCTCTGGTAAAATCTATATAAGAGACCAGAGTTTAGTGGAGCTTCACTAACTCTGGGATATACTAATGCAAACTGCTCTGAATGGTAATACAGCTCACCAGACACACCTCACACAATGCAACCTGCTACCCACAGAAGTGTGCCTTTCCTGTCTATGACTGCTTCTTACCAAGGTTTCTCTGGTAGCACAGGTCTGTCACTCAGGGATCACACCTCCTCATATCTCTCAGCAATGCCAACACAATATTTTAGCATATATTTGATGTTTGTGGAGCTCATTTGATATTAGGTCTTTTAGGGGCTAGTTCAAGACATGAAGGGAGAGCAGTTTAATCCCCTTTTTCCCTTTATATCTTTAAGATATGACAGTGTAATATGAAAAATTCCCTAAGTACAGAAAAAGCTCCACTGCAGCTTAACACTTTTATTCTTTCTTTGTTTCTTACTTTTAGCTTTGCTTTAATTCCCTTCATACTTCAGCAGATGTGAACCATAATAATTAGAGCTAGCTTTTGGAACGAGCTGCAAGGATAATTGCCTGGGCACCCTGTGTATGGAGAGATGACAGAGGGACCATTTAGTTATCTTGAGCTATGCCTGCACTGAGCGGCCAGTGTGTTGAATGGTATCTACTGCCGCCTTGGGCTGCCGGTCTCCCAGCCTCCCACCCCTGGCATGACCCCTTTTTGTCTCTATGCTGGGATTTTCTTTCCCTGGAAAGCTGGCTGAGAGGATAAAGAGAGGCGGAGCTATTGCATAGGCTGAAAATGTTCTTAGTTCCACAGTCATCATATGGAAATATCAGAAAAGAGATCCATGAGTTAATTTCTCACTATAACACTAAGACTGCCTTTGTTTGTTTGTTTGTTGTTTGTTGTTTTTTGGTTTTTGTTGTTTGGTTTTTTTTTTTTTGCCTGTAGTTAGCTGCAGGTTTCTGTTCTTCTACAGCTTGTGTTTGTTCAAGGTTACACTGAAATAAGACTCAAAAAAGTGGAAAAGATATATATCCAGCCATCCATCGTGATTACTAGGTGGATTACATGTGCAAGTAGCTATCTGGTGCAAGACATAGGAAAGGGAAAATACATTATCTTTCTTTTTTTGATAACCACTTTTCTAAACAATCAAACCTTAGAACAATATTTGTTTACTTGTGGGTTTCCACAGAAACTCATCCTCAGATATAAAGTGATGTTTAAGGAGGCTTTTGACTCCTTATTATGTGCAGGGTTCTTAAACAAAAAGGGTAAGGGAAGGTGTCCTGTCATTAGGATATTTAACAGGTGAACAGTGAACAGAGACAAAGATCTGCTATAATTACAAATTAGTTACCATTTCTTCCAGCAATATTATTCAGGCTCTAGGAGATGTTTCTGTTTACTGCAATAGAGAAATATCTGCATAGTGGAGGGTTAAACTTATGTTGAATATTGGGTTAAATCCTCAGTGGGGAACGAATGGTTACTAAGGCAACGGGAGCATGCTTTTGATACCTGTTATTCAAGTCTATATCCTCATGCTCATTAGCTATCACATTGTTTATTAGTATTCACTTTAAAATGGATGTTGCCTGAACGTCTTTGCTTTGACCTGAGTAGCAAGACATGAATTAATGTGAAAAGAACTTGCAACTACTATCAGTATATTAAGATGCCTCTTGAGAAGCACAGGTCTTTGTATCTGAAGAACGACTCTTGCTTTCATGTAATAAAAAATAAAAAAAAAGCATTTGTAAACAGAATTTTGAAGGAAGTTCTGCCCAAAAAACATCAGGACCTATCATGATATCCTGAAAAAAGCAGTGCAAAATTAGCAAATAAAGTCAGGACAAAATACCCACTTAGCTACTTAAACACCAATATGTAAGGATTGCCATGCAGGATCACACTAAAAGCATGCAACTGTATGTGATGTTGAAAACCATGACCAATACAGTGCTTTAGGTGAAACTGAAGCACTTGTGTCTCCCTATTTTTCTTTTTCCTATGATAAATAAGAATAATATTTTCAGAAAATAGTTTTTCTAGGCTAGTTTTGGCATACAATAGTTTGCAGAGGTTAGAAACATTATGATAAGGACTTGCAAGTACTAGTACATATTGTACGACACAATAGCACTTCACAAAGCTCTTAAGGTAAATTTGTATAGCCCCCCCCCCAAGAACACCGAATCAAATACACATAGCAATTAACCCCTGATCTTACTCATTCCTCTCCCATTCAGAAACTAAACATCAACAGCAACAGATGCTTCAATGTGAAACAAAAAAAAATATATTTAAAATGCTTCCTTGGGAGTGAAAATTCTTCCTATTCAGAATCATAGAATCATAGAATAGTTAGGGTTGGAAAGGACCTTAAGATCATCTAGTTCCAAATCCCCTGCTATAGGCAGGGACACCACACACTAAACCATGCCACCCAAGGCTTCATCCAAGCTGGCCTTGAACACTGCCAGAGATGGAGCACTCACAACCTTCCTGGGCAACCCATTCTAGTGCCTCAGCACCCTAACAAGAAAGAATTTCTTCCTTATATCCAATCTAAACCTCTCCTGTTTAAGTTTTAACCCGTTACCCCTTCTCCTGTCACTACAGTCCCTAATGAAGAGTCCCTCCCCAGCATCCCGATAGGCCCTCTTCAGATACTGGAAGGCTGCTGTGAGGTCTCCACACAGCCTTCCCNGAAAGAATTTCTTCCTTAGATCCAATCTAAACCTCTCCTGTTTAAGTTTTAACCCGTTACCCCTTCTCCTGTCACTACAGTCCCTAATGAAGAGTCCCTCCCCAGCATCCCGATAGGCCCTCTTCAGATACTGGAAGGCTGCTGTGAGGTCTCCACACAGCCTTCCCTTCCCCAGGATGAACAGTCCCAGCTTTCCCAGCCTGTCTTCCTATGGGAGATGCTCCAGTCCCCTGATCATCCTTGTGGCCCTCCTCTGGACTTGTTCCAACAGCTTCATGTTCTTTATATGTTGAGGACACCAGAACTGCACACAATGCTCCAGGTGAGGTCTCATGAGAGCAGAGTAGAGGGGCAGGATCNTCCAACAGCTTTCTTTTTATGTTGAGGACACCAGAACTGCACACAATGCTCCAGGTGAGGTCTCATGAGAGCAGAGTAGAGGGGCAGGATCACCTCCTTTGACTTGCACAGCATGTTATTTCATTTCATTTAAATTTTTACAGCATGTTAAAATATATGTGATTTTATATAAACCTTACATGACACTTATACATGAACATGCCATGTTATTTTAATAGTATATAGATATGAGAGTGGGACTAACAATGTTCATGGAAGCATGAGCTTGCCTTGCTGTTTCTTGAAACACAACCAGAGAGAAGCTAGGGTCAGCTAGATCATCTCAGTTCATTACTTCAGTAATCTTTCAGAGGCAAGATGTAACATAGGTCCCTTTGTAAAGCTGGACCTAAATGCTGAATGCTTTTTGTAATGTGGAGTTAGGCCTTTAAGTCTATCACATTTCCTCACACAGGGAGTTTACAACCTATACAGCCTCAATGCTTCCAAGCATAACAAAGACATATCTATCATTCCATCTTGAAAACTATGCTATTGAAGTGAAGGATCTCATTCTCCACATCTCAATGAATCTATGAAAGTGAGAGCTCTCTGTTACTGGAACAGAACTAAATTGCCTGCTCTAAATGATATATTGCAGGCAAGTATAGAGCACAGTGATCTTACATTGACCAATCTGGCAAAAAAAAAGAATATTTTTACTTAAGCTAGAGCCACATATCCTACAATATCATTGATTTCAGCTGTCTGAAACCACAGCAATTACTATACTCCCTGTAACATCACATCGGCCTAAACAGAAGAAACATTCAAACAATTAAAAAATACTGTAGGAGAAATTTTGCACATAGTATGATTTCCAGACTTTTTGTTTAATTTTTTTAAATTCTTTTAAATATTATGTTTTGTAAGGGCAGCTGTCACAGAAGACCTGGCACACAGTGGGTGGCTATGGAAAAGAGTTCAAGATGTTCTCATAGCTAGGATACTTTTGAGGACCCCATGGGATAAAAATAATTATTATCAAACACTAAAATGTATCAGGAAAAAAATATTTATTATTTAATACAGAGATTTAAGAAGTGTCTGAGTTTTTCAGTTGAAATGGGTTTTACTTTTCTTCCTTTCACTAGCCTGAGATGCTGGTTTTGTCAGACACTATAGTGATAAGAATGAGATTAGCTTTTGTACTAAATACCTAAGCATTCTTATAGTTAAGGCCAGCACCTCAGAAAGGCATCTGAAGTCTTTTGGATTTTACTAGGAATAGAAACTTTAAATTCTCCCTGGGTTCCTTGAAAATAGTTAGCTGGGAGAAGGCTTGAGAGAGACTCTGAAGCTCCCTAGTGCAGCAGGCAGGGACAAGGCTGCCAAAGAGCATTCACAGAAGTTGTGCTTCCCAGATTTGGTTGAATGGATTGTCTTTTTCAGTAATAGAAACTTGGGAAGCACAGCACAAAATTTCTTGCTAACTTGGTAACTGGAAGCATTTGAACTCTGACTGCTTGCCAGTAACTATGACAGTCATAAAAAAAAAAGAAAAAAAAAAAGAAAAAAAAAAAAAAAAAAAAAA
>NDXB01011241.1:30384-45468 GCA_002631895.1 Agapornis roseicollis
AAAAACCACAACACCCCCCCCCAAAAAAAAAAAAAAACCCCCCCCCCCCCCCCCCCCCCAATTATTACAGGTATGGGGTTCTCTAAAATGTTGAAACACTAACTCCATAAAAGCGACCTCAACTAAACTTAAAAACCAGCATCCCCACCAAACAAAATTCAAAGACTAAATCAACATCATTTATGGCAAATATAATTATTGTACATTTTATAGCGAGTAGAACAAATACATGCTACGAAATATTTCTAAAGGTGTTCCCACAAAAAAGTCATCTTGAATAATGCTGTTTAACCCAAAGCAAAGACTAGAAACAGCTACACTTAAGTGGGGAAAAAAACCCAGCCAAAACCAAGTAAGCTGTCTAAACCCCAAAATAGTAGTTTTACATACACAGCTAACACACTTCAGTTATAAATGTCAAAGTTATATTCCATCATTCTGCCCAGCACAGATGCATCTCCCGAGATGATGTATTTTTTCCAGTAGGCAACATTGTTTTCTCTGAAGGTCTTGCCATGCAACACACAGAGAAGGAAGTTATTCTGCTCCCTCAATGACTATCTTTCAGTTTAATAGCACACACACTGAGGTTGGACCCTGCAAGGTGCTTTCCCTGTGGCACACGCAACTCACATCCATGGATGATTGATCTGCTTGTACACGGAAACCCACATTTGTCTTGCTTTCAAGTTACAAGCACCTCTCTATAAAATGTTTGTGTATTTTGAGAATGCAAAAGCACTTAGTAAACTGAAGTTCTATGGGGAGAAATTCTCTGCTTGTTTGTTGGAGCTGGGGGTGGGCTGGAAGAGTGGACAGGGGGAAGGAGAGAAAAAGTCTTTGAAACATATGCTTTGCATGCCAGGAAAGGCTAGACCATTATGGGCTAGACAACTGCATTAACTTTCTCTAAGATGCTTCCTCCTGTAACCCTGACCCTCATCTTCTGGAAAAAATTGTGACAGCCAGTGCAGAACTCACTTAGGTTTGCAGAGGAAATGCTTTATGTTTACCTGGGGCTACAGTCTGTCAGCCTTAATGCGGATTTTATTTGAGCCCATAAATTAAAATTGATTCATTAGCGACTGCCTTAAGCTTCATAATTTCTTTAATTTTATGGGAAGATTAATAAGAGCTGATAACGCTTACTCATCAGGCTGTTTTGCTGGATAACAGACAATCCAGAGGGCTGGGACATTCTCATATTTCCTAGTCAAAAATGACAGCTATCACAAGTGAATAGTTTTATAATATACACAGAAAAACAATTTCATTAACAAAAAGGATAATTTTTGTCCTCACCCTTGCTACTTACAGACAGGTGGCTTGGCTGGGATATCACAGGTAGCTTAGATTTTGCAAGTGGGCAGTCTTCCAGGAGAGGCTTTGAACATCATCCAAAACTTTACTTTCAACAAAAATCCTTTATTGGGCTCAATGTGCCTTTCAAAAAGCAACTGCACTGGCCTAATCAATTGTAGGGACAGCCCTGGCTGGCTTGTAAGGGATAGTTCTGGCCACATTATATAGAATAAGAGCAATGAATCAAAGAGACATTTTAAAATTATGAGTCTGCATCCAAAATGATGAGGAACTGGAAGTGGGGGGGAGAAACAGACACATTTAGTGCTCATCTGCATGTGTTTTCAATCTCATCTCTTTTTCACATGGACAGCAAAACTCTTTGTGGCACTTGGCATTTTGAGCTTCCTTTTACCACTCCAGGGTGAAACATGCAGGTTCCAGCACACTTAAGGGAATTTCAACTAAAAATCTTAGAAAAAAACCCTATACGCATTCAACAAATTGTTACTGTCAGACATGAAGCTATGAAAATTTTAAGGGGAGAAAGCGATAGAAAAACCCCACTCATTAAAGCTGTTTGCTGTGCTTTTGCTCATACTTCTTTTGCCCACTTTCACCACAGCTTCTTGATCCCTTCTGTTTTGTCATATTAATTTCTAGAGAGATTAAAGGCCCAGGTGACATGAAGTCACTCAGACGAAGTGACATAGAAAAGGAGATACGCAAAAGAAAATGCATTTGCAGCCTTGAAAAGGGAAGAAAAAGAGAAACATGTAATTATACCTTACTCCATTCCAGAAAACCAACCCACGAGCTCTTCTTTGTACATAACGGGCTTAAACATTAAATCTTGGGATTTCTAGGTGCCTGAGTCTTAGTAATACTTCCACCAAACCTTTTTTTCGGGGGTGTGTGTGTGTGTGGGGTGTTCTGTTTTTTGTGGGTTTGTTTTTTTTTTTTGAGGGAGCAGGGTTGTTTTGTTTGATTGCCTCCCTTTTCCTTTTTCTCTTGTTTCTTGAAGGAAGACCTTTACTGGGAGTTACAATCTGCAGTGAGAAACAGCACTACATTGACTCAAGTATAAATCTGTCTCTTCTATGGGAAAGTTGCAGAAGCACTACTAAGGTCTCTTAACTTTACACTAGAAACATAGCCCTGCATCTTACTAGATTCCCCTCCAACAGGGCAGGAAATGTCTGTATCACTGGCTCTAGCATAACTATACTCCAAAAAAACTACGCTTACCATTTTTACATCCATCTATATCTGTTATTATTGCCTTTTGACAAGTGTTTCTTATTTCAGGCACTGATTCATCAGCTCCTTCAAACAGAATCGCTCCTCTTTTCCCTGTTTTGCTCTCATGCTGCAACCTTCCAAAGTTACCAGTGGCCTCTCAGGGTACTTTCGCATTCACCATATGTTTTGACACCAAGAAAACAAGAGAATTGTAGGAGGAATCTGTGAATATGGGGGACCTGCTAGACAATTTTATGCCTATTAAAGAAGCATCTTCCATTTTATTGAGTTTGTACAACATTTTAAGCGTATGTTGGAGACACAGGAATTAAAGGAGACTCTCAAGTAGTTTTAGTTCCCCTTATTCTTATTTGTCATGAAATCTGATGAGGAATTTACAGCAACCCTGTTGTTTGGGCTTGATTTTATTTATTTTTAACTTCGAGGTTATTTGTATCTGGAGTAATTCATCTCTCTCTATTGCTTCCTAAAGTGCAAGGTAGCATGTGGAGATAGAACCTGCTTCTCAGAGACCCTGCACATCTCAAACTACCTCCCTAATTGCTCCTGGGATTTGTGGACACTTTGCCTGGACTAGGAGTGTCTACACAACTCAGCAGAAATAATCTGTTATGCTGCCACAGCATTCAGTCTAATAAGGCAAAAACACTGATGCTTTTCCCATTTCCTAAGATATGGAAAATGTGACTTGCCAGTACCCAGGTTCCTCTGTAAACATTTGCCCTTGTGCAAAGTGTTCTCAATTAAAGGGCCAGTATCTCACATTCACTTTGCCAAGGCATAGATGCCTAACAAGGCTAACAGAGAGATCAGAAACCAACACATAACCCAATATCTGCATTATCAACACAACCTGAGACACTGACAGCAACAAGCATTCCTGTACGTTCACGAAAAGACAACACCCCAAACCCTGCTAAAAAGCAGTCTGAGGTACTTCGCAGCCTTTAAGCACACAACATCTCATAAATATAAGTTCACATTAGTCATGTATATGTTTTGGAGAGGAAAATATTACCTCCTGGCAAAAGCATAAATTGTTCCAGTCACAAGAGAAAAAAAACCAAAGGGGGGGTGTGGGAAAGGAGGGAGGGGGCAAACAAACCAAAAAGGGGTTCTTTATGCTTTCTTTGCAGCTACATTTATTCCCACTTATTAAGGTACCTGTTCTTTTCTTAAGATGTAAAAAAATATTTATCCTGGAAGAGAGTGGTCAATCCAGTATAGCACAGACTCTGTAACAGCAAACATGGATTGTTTCTGCAGAACTTCTCCCAGTTCCAGTGGAAAATGACTTTTAAGAGTTTTAATGTGACACACTAGTAATAATTCATGTGGCATTTGTTTTGCATTTATACCGGTGGGGCTGAAGGAAGCATCTGAGTTCTGAATGAGCTGCAGGGCTCAATCCTGCTTACAAATCTCAGTTCAGACTTGAAAAAAAAAAACACCCAACAAAAAAAAAAGAAACCCAAATCAACCACAAGAAAAAACCCAAAACAAAACAACAACAACCCAAAACTTGTTTCTCTTCAGCAAACTTCCATTCCTTCACCCAAGCAACATTTTTATGATTTTTAAGTGACAAGGTCATCTTGTGATAGTGAGTCAGAAACACTTGAAGACATAAGCAACTGCTTATTCCTGCTCTGATATCTTTGTGGGGTTTTTTGAGTGCTGACACTGTTGATATATTTAACAAAAGAGAAAGAAAGGCAAAAAATAATAATTTGGCAGGTGATGTTCATTTTAGGTTTTTCCAGGAACTTAGTAGCACAGAGACATCAACAGCATCAGGCTAGACATGTCTGGGGCAATGTTTGCTTTGACAAAAACGTAAAGGCAGCACACAATAAGAGATCAATTCCAAATAAAAGCTTTTCACAGCATTAATAATCACAGATACAATACCAGTGAGCCCCCTCCAGCTCCCCATCCAGATGGGACAATTTCTCCAGAGAAGAAAAATGGGTGCCAAAATCATAGGGGTAGGTGCTTTTTATGCTATGGGCACCAGAAAAGCAACCAAAAATCCATGCACAGGTCCACAAGAAGACCAGAGTCTCAAACATCTATTTCATCTCCAACTCACCCTCTTTCTCCTGGCCCTTATCCTGTAGAGACAAGCCCTTCTGAGGTGGAGTGGTACTTTCTGTGACACCATGGATGGAAACTCCTTCAAATAGGGTGTACTAGAAACAACTATAAATGGGGAAGCCACCTGCTCCCTTCGAACAGGCAATCAGACCATGAACTTGGACTTGTGCAGAAAGCAGTGAGCTGCCATATCCATCCCTCACTGCTGATGAAAAGCCCTGCTCGTAGCTGGTGTACCCTCCACCTACAGCAGCTTATAACAAGGGATTCTTAATGAATAATTCTTAATGGCAACTCAACCAGCTCACCCATATTTATGAGCACCAGTGGCCAAAACCCAAAGATACTCCTTCCCTCTCTCCTCAACTGAAATACCCACTTTACATAGCCTATTTTTCTTTTATGCAAAGAGAAGGCAGCTATCACATGCCTAGGCATGTTAACCTAGCCAAGACATCAATATCTAAGCCTTTTTCTCAAGGTCTATTATACTTTTCTAATGATTTTACAGTAAGAGACAGACTTAATTCATTATCCTTCATGGCAATGCTGCAAGACATCCTTTTCCTTCTCTGGAACACAAAAATCTCTTCTCTGAATGACTGCTTTAAGAAAGAGGCTGTCACAGCAAATAAGTCAGCCAGGAGTATGTTCTCCCTTGTCAATATGTGGTATTTCCAAATCAACCCTTTAGGAAGGGCCAAGAGGAAAAATAAAATAAAATTAATGCCCTGGAGAAAGTAAACAGGAAGCAAAGAGAAATTTCACTCATGAGCATAGTTAATGTGATGGGCTGCAAATAAGGGGAGCGAGAAGGAAAAACAAAAGCAAGCAGAGAAGAGAAGCAGTGGAGGGTGGAGAGAACAAAACTGCAAGTCCCGAGAAAAGCCTTAGGCTCACCACATTTGCTTTCAATAATGTACTGAACAGGAGCAAATCTAAATCCTCTACCTGTTTAGCTTCCAGAAACAAAGATTTCCTCAACAGAATCTTTTTCTGCCTCTGCAAAACCTTAAAAGCAAAGGATCTAATGACAGGGAGATGAAAATCCAGTTTCTCTAACATTCTCTTCATTATGAATGGGCCTTTTCATTGATCTTTCAGAGCATGGAGGAGCTGGCTTTCCAACCTCTGCCACAATATAATTATCTGTAGTGTTTAATGCTAGCACAGACAAGTCCCACTACACACTGCATTTTGTTGTTTTATTGACAGGTTTTAATTATCTATCCAGGTGCTAGGGCTGCCAGATAGGCTGCTTCTTGTGTGATCAAACTAATACAAGGAGAGGCAGAGCATTCTAATTGCAGTTTCAACAAGTGCCTTTGTGGAGATATGCCAATGAGATACATATAAACTGCTATGGTTCGTCTAATATCTTATGATGTTTGACAGGAAAAAAGTCCTCTTTCTATAGTCGTAACCGAACTCGCTCCTCCAATTATTACTTTATATTAAGCAAAGCAAAACTGAAGAAAAACAAACCACCAAAACCACACTAAAACCCCAGACAGCAAAACAGCAGGAAAATCCTGCAGGGCCAAACCAAATCTGAGTTGTAAAGGTCACCGAGGGGACTACCTTGATATATAATGGAAAGCCTGGGAGCAAGATGGAAAACAGGCCCTGGAAATAATTTAAATACTAGTTTACATATGAAAGAATAAAAAAAAAAGGAAAAGTAATTACATTGTTTCAACACATTGATAAGGCCCTTAAAATTTAACAAGAAGCATTTAACAGCCAATTTGCAAGATTTAAGATTAGGAGGCCCCAGATGTGAAGGGTGTCAGAGAAACAGGTTCTATCTTCACATGCCCACATTGCACTTCAGGGACAGCTAGGGAGAAAAGCATTATTGCAGATAGAAATAAGGAATTCAAAGTTAAAAACAAACAAACAAACAAAACCCAAACATGTTTAATGACAATTTGGGGCACCGCTGCATGTGATGCATCTCCTTCACTGTCAGGGGCTTCTGTTGCTCAGGAATCTGAGGTCTGGGGCAGAGTCTTTTAGTTGGGCTCATCGTCATCCTCTAAAGGAGTGTGCCCCCCCAAACAGTGAAAGCTCTTTTCTCTGTGCTTTGTTATGTACTGTATCTTACATTTTATAATTTCTCCTTGGATTTCTTTCTGTCCTATTTGTAATTAACACAATGAGGAGGGAAGATGAAGTCCCTAAAGGCGAACCTTGTGCTAATGTGCCTGGCTACATGATCCTTGTGGCAGCAGGAAACCCAAACACCAGCTTGGTGAAAGAAACACTCATCGTTAGCACAAAACAGTACAATGATGGTCTGTCCAAGCATTTGGGTATATTTGGACAAAAGGTTTGAGTCAGCATGGAAAGCAAATGTGTAGTGTGCATATCTAAGCAGTCATAGTGCTGCTCCTGTTGCAAGACAAAAGCAAGGCCAGTTTTGCAATGTAGGCTAACGTCTTTTATTGGATGCTGGTCTGTAGGGCTGAAAACTAAACTAGGCAAGCCTTAAGGCTGTAAAGCTCATCTTTTAAAGATCTACAGAACTACCCTTTTACAGGTACTCTACTTCTTCCATCTCTATAAACTTTTGTAGCACTCTAATAAAAATCCACTTTAAAAACACTGACAGGATATCTGGAGAGGAGAGTAAACACCTAAAGCAAACCAACCAATAAAAGACTCGTCGGTTTAGCCAGAGTTAGCACTAGTTAAAATAACAGTGAACAGAAAACAATCTGGCTTTTAATTTGGGTTAGAAGGTCAAATTAAAGCCTAGAGGAGGTCTGGGCTGAATTTCAGCTGGCGCTCCACATTACTTTGTCTTCACTGACATTTTAACAAGTCAAGGCAAGTTAAAGCCCATTTTAACTTCTTCAGTTCAGCTACCCTGAGCTGGGATAGCCACAGCAAGTGGCAAAGCATTATTTTTCCTACCATCACCTACCCATCCACCAGCTCCACAACACCTGGAGCCCATGCTGTGGCAGACACCAATGTTTTGCTGCCCTGCAGCACTGTGAGGTACCAATCTGCTTCTCAGCACTTGCTGAGTGAAAACCAAATCTGAACATGAACATTTAGAAACATTTAAAATTTATTAACAAAAAAGAATAAAGCAAAAAATCTTATGTCCTGTTGTTAAAGGAAAACCCAGTATTACTTCCACTCCATCCCCCTGCCACATTTTCTGAAAGTAGAAAGAATTATGCTGCCCATAAGACCCACAGTGCTGCCATTTACTGTCACCACTAAATACCCACGTCCCAGCCACTGACTGATTCCTGAAAAAGGAAAAAATGACACTAGAGAATACTGTCTTTAAAAGGGTAATCTGTATTCATGGGTTAGTAGATTTAATATATTAGCTTTTCACCTCTGTGACTAAGGTTAAAGAAAGGTTTTGGGCCAAAATAATTTGTATTGCACTCCATCTCAAATTTGACATAATAATTGAATGACTGAATGAAACAAAAGTGAATACATCCAAACACCATGGGAGGTTAAAGCTGGGGAACGTCCTGATGAACTCAGGAGTGAACCAAAGGCATCCACACAGCACTACTAAAACCCAGAGCAACCTCTCTTCATCATCCTTGCCAATGGCATGATACTGAGATGATTTTTAGTAAAGGTCCATAGAGTTTAGTTAAGGAAGCAATTACCACTCAGCCTCCTAGTAAGGGGGGGGGAGGGGGTGGTGTAGCTTCCCAATTAAGTGAGACATAGGATGAACATGTGACAAATTATGCCTTTAGCATCATGGCTAAAGCAGTTCAAACAAAAGGAAAATATTAGAGAGTAAAACAAACAGCATGCCAGAGTAGCATGTTATTAATACAGCATCTGATAATGATGCCTGATTTTGTATAGCACCTTGTGAAAAGGAGTCCTGTCTATCTCTCAGGCATTAAAACAGTACATATAATAATCAGAAACAAACCAAACTTTCCCAAAAAAAGTAATCCTGAAATGAACTAAATATGGTTTTGATATTCAGAAGGTATTTTATTTATTTTATTCCAACATAGCCAACTCTGCCTCTTTGATCTTTGTCCCAAAGTTTGAATAAAGGCAGCCTGCACTTTGATTTTAAGCTCAAGAGAAAGCAGAGTGTCACAAACCCTTCATACACATCCCAGCTCAGCACTGCCCAGCCAAAGCATATTTGGAAGCAAATGGTAATGGAAAAAAAAAAACAAAACAAAAAAAAAAAAAAAAAAAGAAAAGAAAAGAAAAAGAAAAAAAGGAAGAAAAAGGTAATGGAAAAAAAAAAACAAAACAAAAAAACAAAAAAAAAAAACAACAACCATAAATAAATAAATAAATAAAACAAACCAAGCTATTTTTAGACATATTATGTGAAATTTCTATTATTAATTTCCTCAAAATGTCTAACCCTAGCACTGAACTGCATACAGCAACATGGCAGGGGTTGAAGGGATGGATTTTGAGAACATCTGTCCAGCAGCTTCAGTAAGGCCTGCTCTCCCTGCTCAACACTTAGCTGGGGGAAGTCAGGGATCAAACATCCCTGCCTTCTCACTACCCCATTCCCTACTCACTTCTGGTGCAGTTTTAAACATATCTATGAATATATCAATCTCGGTTTTCAGCCATATACACCCACTAGCTCTCTTCCTCCCTCACCCTTATCTGGTCACCATACTGAAAGGGACACTACTTGTTCATTACATATCTTATCTGCCTTTAAAATATATGGTTAAAATATGTATAGTTTTGGCCAAAATTATTATCCTGAGAAAAAGTCTGATAGGAAAGCAGCCTTTGAATGTGTGTGGGACAACAACTGACAGAAACAGGGCAACAAGGCTTCTGCAAATCCTAGTCATCTTTGTGAAGATGTAGAAAACACTTTTGTTAGTGGAGGACTACCTATTTCATATTACAGAGCCTGCCTAATGCTGTACTCACAGAATCAAGTTGTTGCATGCAAGAAAGCTTCCTATGATGGCTCAAAGGCCAAGTTCTCTGGAAAGGCTCTGCCTCCTACCAGAGCTGAATTTTTCTGAAGAGCTCAGTTCTTCTTGGAGGAACTACAAAAAGGGCCAGCTGTTTCAGCATGGTTTGCTATTCCTCGGTTCTCATGGACAGCAGTGAAGCTGCTGGCTGTTAAGCATTTTCAGGCAGCAGGCTGTATTACAGTGCCTAACCACTTTGGTAATCCAACCCAGATAGCTCTGTAGGAAAAAAAAAACCCCACGCCTGCACAGGAGCCTGAGGCAGGGCAAAAACTGGGAAATCCACATTCCAGAGCATGGAGCATGTCTCCAGCAAATCAACTTTAAAATATGTGACTGATGCTGCTCAGACATACCAGCTGAAGTCCAGGGAGATGGATGAAAGGGTAAAGATGCAGGATAAATTCATCAGATGTCTCCATAAATCATTTCTATAGTTCGCATTTGTTCTCTGTCTTTCATTACTTACGTTTCTAAAGCCACTGGGTGCCCTGGTGCAGTGGATCTAATAAAAAGGAAGATAAATTTTAACATCCATTTTTGAAACATCTTAAAATGATCTAGCTTTCTTCTGAATGTTAATGGCAAGCATTAAAAGAAACACACTGTCTCAAAACAATTCACTGGGCTGGAAGCTAAAGCAGAGTTCCACTGTAGCCTGGAAATTCACAGTCCTGGTCCCCCCCACACCCAGCTGGTAGAAAAGATCTTATTTCTGGCCCTAATGTTTTGGCAGCCCTAACTTTGTCACCAAATCCAGCCATCGCTTTGTGCAGATCCTCTGACTCAGGAGCAAAATTCCATACTTGAGAAGAGGAGGAAATATTTTTGGAGATTGACAGTTTGGAAAAGAATCTGAGCTGCGTGACAGCTGTTTGGAGACGTGGGATGCCAGAGGGGTCCCAGTAGAGCATACAGTATTACACACATGCACATGCACAGAAAATCATTAAAGTTTCTGTCTCTAAAGTTTCACATTTAATGAAAGAAAGCGAGGGAGCTATCTGGAGAATTCTTGGGTTATATTAACAGCTAATGATACTCCCTTTGCCAAGAGCACAGCCCTGGGAAGCTCACCGACAGCCATGGGGGGAACGGCAAAAAAGTCAGTGGGTCCAGGCAGCATGGCAAGAGAAGTGGGGAGGAACTTCCCTTTCTCCCTGCCATGTCCCTGGGGGGACATGTCTAGGAATCGAGCAGGGAGCCTGCTGTTGCATGGCTGAAGTGAACATGACAGAAGCAAGGACCTTTATAGCAGAGTTTAATCCATTGCAGGTTAAACAAAACAAATGACCGCACAAGTGAGCTATTAAAGAGCATTCTATGGCCAGCACTCAGAGAACCTCAGCATTGATTAATTAGGTTCAAAAGGCCAAGACTAACCCCAGAGTCCCCTGAGAAAGAGATCACTTAGTCCCATTAAAAAAAAAAAAAAAAAAAAAAAAAACAGCATTCTTATTTAACACTTGAGCATTAAACAGCTGCTAAAGCAGTGAAACAATTACTTGGGAGTGACCTACATTCAGCTGTATTGCTTTATTACATTCAGGAGAAACTTAATTAAGCTTCTGTTACTTAATAAAAGCAAACAAAGTCCTCCATTTTATGACAAGAAGCTGCACTGCTACAACCATGTGAAGCTTTTGCGTTGGGCAACAGGGTTTTCCAAGAGAACCTGTCTCCCACCATCACATTTCTCCTCTATTGCATCTGAGGGATAAGAAGATACAGGATATTTTTATGTATTAATGCTCCTCAAGGCAGGCTAGCTTGCTCTGCTACCTACCACCAGTGGAGAGGACTATATCTGACCTGTGATGAGACCTACTGTATCTGTGTAATATGGTCTACTCCCAACCATATCATGAGCTAGCTTATGAGTACTTCAGCGTTGCCAGGAGGAAGTCATCAACTATTCATTTTACTGCAAGAAGCAAAAAGGCAACCTGTTCCTGGGGGAAAAAACAAATCAAAACAAAACACTACAAACATACTGCTGGCTGTATACTTGTACTTTCTTATGGGCCTGATCCACACACACCCTCCCCCCCGAGAATTCAATGAGTGAAGAGTTATCTACAGGCCCCACTGACCATTAACAGGGTCTGAGCTGGGCAGTGGGAGTGTACAACTGAGGATACACCTGTTAAGAAAATGTACAAAAAGTTTCACCCATTCATTGCAAAGAGATTTCCAAATGTTTCACCCAAAGTTTTCCTTGAATCCAAAGATTTTCAAAAAATTGTTAATAAAAAGGACCACCCCATATACGTGACTCTCATCCAGCTACACTAATTCATTGTGACTGTACCAAACTTCTCTACAGGATTGTCAATCACGCACTATATCCTCACCACCCTCCTCCCTAAAATGCTTGTCTTGCCCACCTCTTCTCCTGCCTTCATACAAACAGCTTGTCTGCTCTGATCCAGTTTTGGGAAGAAAATCTGTCCTCAGCCTTGTACAAGTAATGAAAGAAAAAACACTCTCAGCTGGATGGAAACACTCATAAGCTCTCCAGAACCTCTGGACTTGAACTGAACTGACTGTGGATGCTGAAACCCTGGAAGCTCTGATGAGATCATGGGAAAATTTCTTTTCCATGAGAGAAAAACCCCAAAAGTGTCCCTTGCTGAGCAGAGGCAGTGGCCAAGCAACTCTTTAGCACTGACATCACTGCCAGAGCATGACTTCTGAACGCACCCTGGCTCCTGCTGTATTTCCCCAGCTAAGCCAACTGGCTTTTGGTCCTACAATACTCAGTGCTGGATGCAGAGGTCCTTGCATCAGCTCAACTCACAGAAATTAACTGCTGATAACCCTGTGACACCTCCCAGGCTTAAAATTCACAAGAAGATCTGATGTCCTGCACCCTATCAGTACTACTAGCAATAAGCATACTGGTCTGATGATCTCTTGTTCCTTGCACCTACTTCATTCCTGCTCTCTGCAGTAGTTCAGCACCATAGACTTTGTTCAGGATCTGAAAGAGATTAATTTTATTCTATGGGTGGCTGTATGCCCTTAGTTCACACTCTATGGCAGAATGCCCTTATGACAGTGAAGTACAACCTCTTCTCTTTGCAATGGACTCCTCTTTTTCTGAACAATTGGGGAAGCATTTTGGTAGTGGATCAAAATGGCATTCTAGTTTTCTAGTGTACGTTGGACTGCTAGAATAAAATATTAGGCAGGCTCTGCTGTTACCTGGCTTGATGAATAATTGATCAATTAATGTACAGGCAACAGCAGCAACAGAAAAAAAAAACCCAAACAACAAACCAAACCAAAAAAGCCTCAAAAAACCACATTCAGTTCCATGTAATCCCACTAAAACTCTGGTGACTTCAAAACCTGCAATACTCTGGTAATTCGTTTTGCAGTCTGGCTATAACAGGGAGCAGCGGTGAATGGTATTTCAGGTGCTGGATAGAAAGCAGCCAGGGGTGAGGACATCTCAGCTTAGCTTCAGAATTAAAGAAACTCTTTACCTACCTACTACTGCTAACACTGAAGGCAGCAAAAATAATATGTGACTAAGAGCATTTTATTTCCTTTGTATGTAAACAAGCTTGTTAAGTCACAGGGGGCATCCAAATTCTTCCTCCTTTTTCTCAGTGCATCTATGGAAAGTTGTATCTTCTCCAAACACTGAGATGATGCTTTTTGTTTACGTCATAAGTGCCTTTAACACCGTTCATCTCACTCCAGCCTTTTTGACATGTGTGTATAAATAGCCAGTGCCTCTCAGCGTACTAAATTAGCCAGTACAGGCATATGGATGGTGCTGAGAAACAGCTTAGTGCAAACAGATTGACAAGCAAACCACCCTAAAATATTGACCAACTAGGACATTCTCTCTGTCCCAGTCAGCCTCATCCTACCTGTCACTCTCTGCAACCATGTGGCCTGGGAAAAAGACACTTGAGTTTTCCAGCTTACAGGCACCCACCTGCTAGTGCCAGAGCTTGGGCTTGATCCTGAAGCTTCTGCCTTTACAAATACTCTGACAACTCCTTCAAAAAGCCAGTGAGCATCATCTCACTTACTCCAACATGACTGAGTAAATAAATAATGCTATTTATGCACTGCATACCATTTGTCAACCCATTTGTCATATCCAATCTTTCATTGTTCATGCAGTAAAACTATGTGGGATTTTATTCCAACCTCCCTTGCAGGTGTGATGAATGCTTTATTTATACAGCAGCATTTCATCTCACAGAACTGTTACTATGCATATACAGGCCTTTAAGTCCCTGTGTGGTGTAAGAAGAAAGTGTAAAGAGAAATGAAAACTAAAGGCAGCACTGTAATTAAAGCCAAGGTGGGAATCACGGATGGCTCAGCTAAAATTGGGAAATACGTACCACTTCAGAAGAGGCATTCACTCACCATCATTAGGCAAGATAAAAATACAGACCCATTCTCAAGTACCTTTGTAAAGGTCAGTGTGACACTGTTGATCCCTGCTCAGCTTATCAGAGCACCCATGACATAAGCAACTGTTCTATCTAGTGAGCACATTATTTCCAGGCAAATCATCTCCCATTGATTTCCTCTGATCAAAGTTTTGGTCAGGGACTGAAATGCCTGGAAGCAGATGTTGCTACAAATAACTACAGCTGAGCAAGCCATGAATAAATTCCCTTGGCCAGTGTCTTCTAGTGGCCAGAAGACAGGGAGCAGCAAAGAGGCCTCTACTGTGATTTCTGCTGTGAGGCAAAGTGACCTTGAGAGGGGCATCTCTGCTTTTTTGCAATAACCTCTCTGAAAAGTCTTTGAGAACCACAGATTAAAAAAAAAAAAAATTACTTTTGCTACTATTCACTGATGTGTGAAATCTGCTACCCAAATCTGCTGAGACCTACAGGATTTCCTCTGGAAGTAAAGCACCATTACAATGAAAGGCATCAGAACCTGCCTCTGGTTCTTATTTTGCTTCACAGTCACCATAGTAATGCTTGAGTTTTACTCACTCATCCCACAGAGCACACTGAANTGAGACCTACAGGATTTCCTCTGGAAGTAAAGCACCATTACAATGAAAGGCATCAGAACCTGCCTCTGGTTCTTATTTTGCTTCACAGTCACCATAGTAATGCTTGAGTTTTACTCACTCATCCCACAGAGCACACTGAATGCTTCCCTGGTTTACAGGAGCTTCACAACCATTTGACTCAAGACAGTTTGCAATAAAAAGAGCCCCAAACCAATCCTGCTGTTTCCCGGAAGAAACTGTCTTAACAGTTTTTATCATGAGGGCAAAATCTCATCAACTGCTGCATGATCTTCCCAGCAACTTCGAGTTGCTTCAGGTAAGTTTGCAAGAGCTACCATCAAGTCTCATATTTTTGAGAATGTGGGGTAAGGAAAAGGTGCAAGAAACAGCTGTGGACCAATTTCAGATACCTTGATATCAAACCTTGGCTTCCTCCACTCTCTTCTTAAATTTTGG
>NDXB01011242.1:5247-37138 GCA_002631895.1 Agapornis roseicollis
TTTTTTTTTTTTTTTTTTTTTTTATGCTCATAAATTCAGAACCATACTGTACTTATTATATTTACCAATTGCCTTATTTGAACAGGTATAAAAATCAACTTTTCTTTTGTGGAAGCAGAAAGGTTCAGCTCAAACTTCATTGTAGGTAGCAACAACCTAAGTCATATTGACATTAAGTATTCATGTTTCAAAATGATTGTATCACTACTGAAACAGTGTGGTGCTGTCTGTGGCAGGGGATGGTGTCATTCTTCAGAAAACCACAAAATTAAAATGGTCAGAAAAACATTCTTCTTTTATAGGTGATCATACGTTTTTCAGTTAGGGACATATTTGCAGGACTCTGCTGGGAATTTCTGTTTTGAGGATATCCAAATGAAAGTAAGAGCTCTGCAAACTCTTTAGCTATAATGACCCCGGGAAAGGTTCTTGAGTCTTTAACCTCTACCTGCAGCAACTAATCCCCACCTTGTGTGACGGCATGACAGGGAAGAATTAAAGAGTTGGTGTCCTTGCCCGCACTTCTACTGCCTAATGTTATCAAAGAAACAAGATAACCAAGTTCATGAATGATGGAAAAAGGCTATTTGAAAGACAACCTCCAACAATTTTCCTGTTTGGAGGAGAGCAGGCACCTGTGCTGTCATTGAAAAGGTCTGGATATGTACACAAAGGAAGAGAATTCAAAACAATACATGGGACAGAGGTGGTCAAATTGTAAAATAGCAACTCTATTAGCATTGATTCTTTTCAAAAGCTCAAATTCCTGTGTCTGCTTCTGAAAGGTGCAGACTGATAAAGACTGAATATATTCTTTGTTGGAAATTCATTTAGAAAGCAAACTTAACTCATTGTAATGTGGTTAGAAAATGCAGCAGCCTCTCAAAAGGCATAGGAAGCATGAAAAGGAGAAATGAGTTGCTTCCCTCCCTCCCTCTTTGCAGCATTGACCTTGAAAGAAAAAATGCATTGAACGAATCATGGAGTGCTATTCATATCTTAGGAATATTTCTCTGTGTAACAGTGAATGACTGAATGTGTTTATTCTGTCACCAACCTTAATTCCCAATCAACCCACTGTCTCTGATTTTTAACCTAATATGATGCCTTCTCCTTCAACATTTATAGACCTTGGAATTATACACTGGTGTAATGTTTATATTCTAGAAATGCAGAAGCAGGAGATGAGGGTATTTTATTAGTACATTTTGTCTGCCTGTTTAAGAAATTAATTCCACATCTGAAAAAGTGTTCTGTAAAAAACTGCTTTTCAGTTTTTACATTACATACATGCTGAGGCTGCAACAGTCTTGGATTGTGAATGTACTGGAGGTCAGCCCTTCAATAAATAGTGTCAAAGTAAAAAAATAGTCACCAAAAAAGTTACAGTTCAGTTTTCATAAAACAACTAAGAAACATTAATTTGAATTACTGCTAGAAAAAAATCTAGTTCAAGTTAAGCTAATGGTAGTTTGGATGCTTCAGCAAATGTCTGAATACTATGTACAGCTTTTACGTTTCCAATGAATTTCAACCCAGGCACAGGAATGAACATTATTTTGCTGATTAAAAAAAAAAAACAAACAAAACCAAACAAAAAAAAAAAAAAAAAAAAAAAAAAAAAAAAAAAAAAAAAAAAAAAAAAACAAAAAAAAAAAAAAAAAAAACCAAAACAAAACAGAACAAAAACAAACCAGAAAACAAAAACAAAAAAGGAGAAGCAAAACCCAGGAACAGTTATTCCTTTCATAACGTTCATATTACTACTCTCTTTTTGTGATCTAGCAAAGGCCAGCAAGGAATACAGGGAGTGTTTTCATGCCCAGGAGGCATAAGACTAGTTAAAAAATGTAAGAGAGAGTAAATCATTTTACTTAAGGATTGAAGACTCAGGTAATTGTAGAAAAGGACCAAAGTATTGGTCAGTTAGTATGGAAAGCTGTGTGGCAGAGAAAAGTCTGTGATCTTTTAAGTAGGGGGTTATTCACAAAATTTTAAAATATGAAAAGGAAAGAGTCATTGTGGGATTAATTAAGCTGCAGTCCTCCCACACACTGTCTTGTGAGGAGATTATCTCTGGCAGTATTTTCGGTGCAGAAACCAGGCATCTTCCAGGTTTTAGCTCTTGATCTCTCCGACAGAGGAGCAAATGATGAGACAATGAGGAATAGTCTAGTTGATAGAATGCAAGAAAAGGATTCAGTTTTGCAGGAAACCTTGGCCTAATTCCCAGTCTTATTATAGAATGTAGCCTTGCAGAAATAATTTAGTTATTTTATACCTCATTTTCCCCCTCTATTTTAGTACCTATGTAAATCCCAGAAACAATAAAAGGTAAATTTTGTTAGCTACTGGGAAGGAAACATTTCAGCTACTATGCTTCCAGGACTGAATAGAGTCTTTGAGAAATAGGTAGGGATATGGAGTAGTTGGTTGAGGTGGTCAGGTTGCTGAATGATGATGGTGACAACACCGCCTATCCTTTAACCATCTGCCCACATACACTAATCTCAGGTCCACTCCTACAAGCGCCCTCTAAGACCATGGTATACAACTACTCTGAAATGTGTCTGTGTGCTAGGAAGTCCTGATACAACACTCGATACCATTGAGCTGTTACCATGTTTACAGCTCATGGAAAATAAAAGCCCCTCAAACAACTTCTGAGTACATTTAGGTAACAACGTTGTCCTGTGGACCTATCCATGCGGCAATTTGCTTTGTCTTCGTCTTCTTGAAACAGGAAAATTTATTGGTGAATACATGAACTGTCTCATCTGGGCTTGACACCCAGCAGCTGTTCTTATCTAGACTTCATTAACTATACAGCTGTGGTGTTTAAACCAGCAGTGTCTGGGACCTTGCTCCCTGAATACTGGTGTTTAGTGACATGATGCAGTACTTTCATTTTCAGAGACACAGCCCGTAGCTTTAGCTAAATTAGTTGAAATAACACAAGCAAGTCCAGATGATCTTAATTCTCCTGACTTAAGTGGTAGTAGCCAGAATTTGTATCCTGTGGCATTGTCAGGAACCACAGCTTTCAGGGTTCTTTACCAGCAGTCTAAGCTTTTTGTCTGATTATTTCCCAGAATTATTGGTCCTATTTCCAGTTACCAAGGCTGCCATATATAATTGCAAGAGGGGAAAAAACTGCAGCACCTTCTAACTTCCTTGAGCCAGAATAATGAGAATAGCTCTAAACAGGATCTATTCCTTGTTAGTATTACTGATGCGTGGTAGCTGTTTCCTTGTAATAAAGCTCTGAAATGCCACTGCAGACTCCAAGTGATTCTAGAACATTTAGTAGTACTTGAAAATGAGTGCCAAATACTCAATTATTTTCTATACATTATCCTCCATTTCACCCCAGATTGCTGTTTTACATGCCGTAATAAAGACAGGGAAAAACTATATTAGACTGAGAAGCTGTATAAGCCTTTACATCTTCGTTTCTTTTACTAGCATTTTAAGACTTCTTTTTCTGTGTGTCGGCTGATGTATGCTTGCTTATGTCTAAGCCTTTTATAGTGCTTTGTCCTCATACAAATAATCATGAAAGCACATCAAATAATAACAGCAGGGGAATTACTATTCTGCCAAAATGTTCCCATCAAGCAGCTAGAGTGTAGCTACCATTAGAATAATTTTGAGAAGTTGAGTGTAGTTAAACCAGGTAGCTCAGTTCCTCTGAAATCTTTGAAGCTTTTCTCCTAAGAGTAAAGGAGCTTACAACTATAACTAAAGGTCAGTAAAGTGTACCAGGAAATAAGTCCATCTATGTCACTGAATGCATATATGCATATATATATATGTGTATTTGTGTGTACATGTTCAGCTCCAGAACCACAAAATAGATAATTTTAAAGGTTTAAATATTTCAATGTGTCCTTTTTTTCCTTCAAGGTTTTAGCTATTCCTCAGGGTGAAAATGAGGAATGTAACAAGAAAGGGACATCTGTTTTAGTCTTTCACCTTGATCTTCACTGCTCCTCTAAATGCAGTTCTGTGCAGAAATGCTTAATTTAGTAGAGGATGTTAAGCATTCCAGGTGATATTTGTAGTTAAGTGAATTAGTATAGCAGATTGTCTTCCTGTTTTACCCCTTCTTTCTATCATTGGTAAAACCGAATTTTATGATTTTACTTCACAGACATGCAATGAAACCGAAAATATAATTTTTATTCCCTTTAAAGAAGGGAAATTACCTAAATGTGTCATGTGTTATGTGAGAACTGGTGTTAAATTAGTGGGTTTGTCTTTGGCCTCTGATTCCTAATATTATTTGCAGAGGCAGCTGCACTTGTCATTCTCTTCCTGAAGATTCATCTTATTTTCTTGATTCCTGCTTTGAGAAAACTTCATTCATTACTCTATGTTTTTTCTTACCTTCCGTCTCTGCTTGTTTTCCCTTGTTGGTTACCTTTTTTGGTTTTTTTAAGGTCCCCCTCCAAACCACACAGATTCATTTCTGCAACACTTTATGCACATGTCAGGAAATATTTCACATCTGAGGCCTATTCCAGTTCTCCAGCTCTTCCTTTGACCTTCTGACAACAGTGTTGCAGGCTTATCTCTGGCTGATTTCTCAAGTCCTCCACACTTTTTATTCCATACATATTGAAGGTATGTGTTGAGGAAAGGAAAGCATGGTCAAATATGTCAGAACACTTTAAAAATACCTCATGTAAATAGCACTTATGCTAAGGCACTGTGAAAATGCAGATACAGAAAGCCTCAAAGAGTACTATCTGTTCTCTGTACTAAATGGTTTAGTATTTGCATATTACTCAGCCTGCAGGTATAGGGACAATTCCTTCTGCATTTTCCATACATATTTTTGACATGCTCTCCAAGTTCAATGTGGCCTGTTTAGTGCTTAAAACATGTAATGGGAAGAAATACATCCTAAAGAGATAAGCCTGTAATATCTTCACTTTGCTGTAATAAATGTGACATATCTGTTGCCTTATCTTAGAAGGTGTTTTGGTGAGCCATATATTCCACAGAATATACCACAAAGTGCTTACTGTGAAATATTTTGCTAAGGCGTTAGGCAGCCATTGCAGAAATAGATGAATGGAGAGAAGTGTAAATATAACAGCATAAGTGTATGCTGTCTTGTGGGTAGTGAAGGCGATAAAGATTTGCATGAAAAAGAGCTTGGGAAAGAGCTCTGAGGCCTTGGTGCTTTGACAAGCCCTGGGGTGGTGAGTTGGAATATTGAAGGGCAGGGAAGGTAAACAAGCAAGCCCTGGGTGGATGGGCCTGCATGTAGTTGTGCAGTAATCTTAGTTGGAGATCAGAGGATGTGGGAGATGTGAGAGGGTCTGTAGCAGTGTGATTGGAGTATTTACCTTGAGAATTCCACAGAGGCCAACGAGATTGAACGTTCGTTGTATGTGCGTGCAGGTTGGGAAAGTACTGAACAAGGGGATAAAATGTGCTTGGGGGTAATAAACAAGAATTTGAATCTCTGCATCAACTTGAGTCCGTGTCGTGAGATGCCATAAGTGGGACCCACCATGGAGCCATGAAAAGCGATTAATTGTCGAGATGGCGTGGCTCAGCCGAACTGCTTGCTGAATGTAAGCAAAGGTGTATGCTGAACAGAAGCGAATTCAAACCGCGCAGACTGCCTCTCACAGGACAGAGGTAAGTGGCTGAGAATTATGGGGTCTGCTTTAACAAAGGAGCATGGAAATGTTCTAGAGGTTTTTGCTATGATTCTTAAGCACTATGGGGAAAAAGTTGACAAGAATTGAAATGTATCCTTCCCTGGGCATCAAAAGTCAATCCGTCTAATATTCATCCCCCGGAGATTTGGCACAAAATTGGTGTTAATTTGTGGGACTGTGCTACAAAAAAATGATAAAGATCTCATTTTATTGAGATCTCAGAGAAATCATTTCTGAAACTTTGAAAGTTCATGCTGGCTCATAAGCACAGGAAGCAGAAGCGGCACCTTCGGCTCCCTCACCACCGCCTGCTTTGCCAGACTGCCGTGAGATCAAAAAGTCAGTCTGCTGTTGTTGCTCCTGTGGTTCTGCCGCCTGATAATTCTGATGCTGACCTGGATAGTCCTTTTGACCCAGGCCGTGTGGATCTGAAAAAGGAGCCTGATTCGTATCCCCCAGGTCCTTACGACAAATGGGCAGCTGTAAAGTGAGAAGCAAGAACCGCTAACTGAAAAAGTGAGAGGGGCAGCACAACCACAAGCTTTATCAGCCACCGTCCAAGCAGTATCAGGGTGGCAGAAGAAGAAAACAAAAAAAAAACAAAACACCAAAAAACAAAACAAACAAAAAAACCAAACCAAACCAAAACAAAACAAAACGAAACAAGGCAGAAGTGAAAAAGGAAGGAGCCAGCACAGCTCCTGTGTTTCCAACCTGCCTGGCCCTTTAAGTGCGGGTAATGACACAGCAAACTCCTTGATTGTTATCACTTTGCAGTTTACTTCTGCAGCTGCTTGGCATTCCTTTTGCATCAGAATGCCTCTGCTTTAAGAAAACACTTTAATCTGTCTTCCAAGAACTGATAACCTGGTGAGTTCCTACCTAGAGATCCATGGCAGCTGCCTGCAAAGTTTACCAAGACACACCATGAGCTGGACAGACGAGTGGAAAACCACGATGCCTCAGCTACAGGAGCTGACCATGAATATTCCGGCAAAATGAGGTAGAAGGAGAGAAAAACAAATGGTTGAAAAACATCACCCGGGGGCAACTGAAAAGTAACAACTTGAATATTTGTGCTTGTAAAGTAGCTGTTATTAGAGGCTGTGATTTTGTGTATAAAACCACCTGTATTTACTAGCCAGTTGCTAATAAGGAACTACACTTTGTATTGTATGGATTTGTCACTGGTAAGGGAGATGTTAGAGCATGGAAATTTGCAACAACTGCTAGAAAATTATAAGGCAAAAGCTCAAAAGGTTCTAATATGATGATAGTGTTATAAGGCAGGTATTGATAGTAGATATAAGAAACAAAAAAGGGAAGTTCAGGGTTAATCTCACATGAATGTATAGGAAGTTTGTTATGTTTTGAATTTTTAAATCAGTGGACGGAAGATGGACCATTTCGATGGTTCTAAGAATTTTGAACAGGGGAAAGCTCATTGTTGTGGTTTAAACCCAGCCACGCATCTCATTCACTCACTCAACCCCTCCCTTTCTTGCCCTCCCCCTGCTCCCGGAGGGATAGGGAGGAGAATCAAAAGAATTCAACTCCCACAGGTTGAGATAAGAACTAGTAACTAGGTATAACACAAATCACTACTGCCACCAATAATGATAGTAATAATGGTAAGGGAAAGAGAATACAGCACCTCACTACCCATCAACAGATAATTCACTCCACCCTGCCCAACTGAGCACGGACCAACACCTCCTCAAACCCCGCAGAGCGCTAGCCCTTCCGGGTAACTCTCCATTACATCCTGGGCATGATGTGCTATGGTATGGAATACCTCTTTGGTTAGTCTGGGTCAGGTGTCCTGTCTCTGCTTCCTCCCTGCTTCCCCTCCTCCCTGGCAGAACATGAGACTCAGAAAATCCTTGGTCAGAGTAAGCATTACTGAGCAGCCACTAAAAACATCAGTGTTACCAGTGCTGTTCCCAGGCTGAACGTCAAAACCACAGCACTGCACCAGCTATTGAGAAGGAGAAAAATGACTGCTACTGCTGAACCCAGGACATTCATGTTAAAGTACATAATCTTGAAACTCACGAATGGGAAGGCCCGTTCCCTTTAATAACCTGGGGACAACGGTATGCTTGTGTTTCCACAGATAAAGGACCTCACTGGGTCTCTGCACGATGGGTTCGTCGTGCCTTGTCTTCTGTCTCTTCATCACAAGAGGACTGAATCTACTGCAGTTTCCTGCCCAGCCAAAAGAGCACAATAGCCAATGTGACAGAACGTGACACCCTGTGCCTGTTGGTTGCCACACCTACCAGTCCTTTCAGACTGCTGTTGGAAGCAATGGCAGCCTCAAATCCTGTGGACATGTGGGATGTTTGGAGTATAACAACACAGCGGCAAGAAATTGATTTGTTAAGATCTTGTAAAAATGGATATGTATCTCTATTTTCATTATATACTTCAAAACCAATTGTTAGTGCAGAATGTTACCTGCTCTTTAACTGTATATTTGCTAGGCTAGGAACACGAGTGAAAAAATTATATTAAGAATGTTTGCTTTGTTAGTTTTTATCAGCTTATACAGTTTGTTATTAATCGAGCCCTTAAGTAGGTGTTGACAGTGAATATACAAAACAAAGAAGGGGAAGATGTGGGGAGTGAAGGTGATAAGATTCGCATGAAAAGGAGTTTGGGAATGAGCTCTGAGGCCTTGGTGCTTGACAAGCCCTGGACCAATGAATTGTACCGTTGAAGGACAAAAAAAGTAAAAAAGCAAGCCTTGGGAGGATAGGCCAGGATGTAGTTATGGTGGGAATCTCAGTTGTAGGCCAGAGGATGTGGGGGTTCTGAGAGGGTCTGCAACATTGTGGTTGGTCTTTACCTGGAGAGTTTCACAGTGGCCAATGAGATTGAACGTTGTATGTACATGCAGGTTGGGAAAGTACCAAACAAGGGGATAAAAAGTGCTTGGTGATAATAAATGAGGATTTGAGTCTCTGAATCAACTTGAGTCTGTGTTGTGAAATGCCACACTATCTCATCCTTAATTTTTATTTTGTCAAAAGTACTGACAGTTTATAAAAGGTATTTTAATTACAAATATGCAGTATAATTCCATAATTCTAGTGAAACTGAACTTCTTCAGAAAATGTAAATTATTGATTTGATGGGCACACAAAAGAATGTAACTTAGTTGTTTCCAGGGTTGTGGCCATAATTCTGAAATTACAGTGAAAACAAAGTAACAAAGGTGTTGGGAGGGGAATTATTTTGTTCTGCATCCATGTTGTTTTACTACTGTGTTTGTAGCATCTAGTCATGTACATCTAAAATAGCAGAGTGAGAAAGCCAAGACCCAAGTTTTTTCATTTTTCGGCCCTGCAAATACTTACTCAGCTGAGTGACACTCATCTGTATGGTCCACTAAGTGACCAAGAAACCTGACTTGCAACAGGGTTTGCAAGATCATATTCTTATATTGCCATAAAATGCACTCATTATTTTGATTTCACTTTTGTTCATTGAGCACAGTTAAAGTTTGCACTAGTCATCTTCTAGAATCTAATATCATACACCCAAGTTAGGACCCTTATTGCCCTTAAAAAGTAACTCATTTTGGAAAAAGAAAAGGGGGAGGCACATTCAGACAGTGATGCAGAGCTACATGGTGCTGGTTATCCCTTTGGAGGTCACCAACCCTCTGCAGTCACATTACAGGAAGCCCAGAGTGACTGAGGTTACTGGCTTTGATGTCTCAGACAGGTGTGTAAGGTTGGGTTATATGAATCGTCTCTTTCTGTCTGCTTTTGCTTTTTCTGAAAGCTTTAGGCATCCTATTGTTCTTTTGAATAGCAGTAAAAAGACTTCTTCCTCTCTCTCCTCTATCCAGCCCATAAGCAGAGTTTAAGATACACCTTGATTTTCATGACCCATTTTCTTATGCAACTCAAATTAGTCTATTTTTAAACCTCAGCATTTTCAGATATTGCTTCTGAAATTACAGTGTTTATTTTTTTTAAATCTCATTAGAAATGATTTGAAATACTCTGTTTACAAAAGCTTCTGTCTTATCCAGAAAAACGAATGAATTACCAGATTTCAGAATACTTGTAAGGTGAGTTTTACAGATCCCATTAAATGTTAAAAGCTGTTTGCAGGAACAGTGTGCCTGTCTTCAGACATTCAGCTCACAGTATGCTTTTCCTAGGTCTTTAGATTTGTGAGATGCACCAACCAAATATAGAAAAAAAGAATATACTAATTTGAAATAGGTCAGTCTAAGGGTGAAATTCTAAGACTGGTCATTTTAACTCTCTGGTGTTATCAATAAAGTTCAGGAAGGTTGAGAATATAATACAAGAAAAAAACAGACTGAAGTACAGAAAAGATTAAGTGAGCGAACTGTACAGTCATGACCCCTGTATATAATAAAAACTATTTCTGGGCAAAATTAAGACTGCTGTTAGACATACATGTACAGATTGACTGCAGATATATACAGCAGTGTAATTTTTGTCCACTCTTGACTTTTCTACTGCTTGATTAAAAGACTAGACATTTTCCCTTGAGATTCTCTCCTCTGTCTAATGTGCTGTAATTGCAACAGAGTGCTTGGTACAGCAGCAGCGAGAACTATTCTGTAATAAATTTAGGTCACTGCAGAGTTCATCATGTAGTCCATGGCAACAGAAGATACAGCACTAGTTAGCCCAGCTCTAGCTTTTAGCTCTAGTGTTACTGATTCTCCTGTCTAATGATATTAATAGAGGTAAACGTAGGCAAATTGTGCAAGTCCCAAAGTCTCTTCCTTCCTATGTACGTAATATTTCAGGAAGAGAAATAACGTAACAGCATTATAACAGATATGTGAACCAGAAGAATTTTTTGCAAAGGAAAGGACATTCACATTTTACCTTGGAACATTCCTTTCCTATTACCATATAATCCCTCAGATCGATATTTTTGAATCCTTTTGTTTTTACAAACCCCTACACTTAATTCTCTAGGGAAAAGCAGAGGGAAATTGTGCAAGGTTTTTAGAAGCATTGATTGCAATTGCTAAGTATTTGGAATGAGTTTGTGGAGCACTTTGCTACAAGAATTTTTTTCTCTCCGCTTATTAATTTGACCTGCTGAGAATAGTTTATTCATTGAGCTTGTTTGCAAAGTGGCTGTTCAGATTAAATCCTAGCTGCAGGCTATTTGTAAGTTTTTTCACTTCAAGGTTTTTTTAAGTTTTATTGCTTCACCATCTGATATACTGTCCTCATGCTGCAGTAGGAGTATCAATAGGATTGAAATACTGCACCCTGGTTTGCATAAAACTGAACAACTAACGTTTTCTTCATTTAGTCAGGTATTTTAAACTTTTACTGTGGCTGATAATGTTTGCTTGTCAATTACTGTATCTCCTATGAGAAGATAGAAAAGTTCAAGGAGTTGAAGCATAAACATAAAGCAGTGGAATATGAAAAAAAAAAACCAAATAAACAGCAATAGGGTGGGGGTATGGTTTGAGTTTAACGTAAAATTAGAAGTGGGAACAATGAACTGCAGTGGACTACAGAAGGTGGACACTTGGGGTTTTTTAGTTTTGAAGATCTTAGGTTTAAGTATCTCAAATAATTTTGAAGAATTTAACAATAGTAGGTAGTGCCACATAAATCTCTTGTACCTGTGAATGTCAAGAAGAATGGCAAAAAAGGGCATTTTAAAAGAAAATGGATTGCAGAAAGATGAGAGTAAATTGCCTAACAAAATAAAAGCATCAGGTTGCATCTATCCTAGTTATTTGGTTTGTGGCAGATCTGAAGTATTGAACCTGCATTATTAGGATGCATATTTTGAAGGGAATCTAAGGAAGCTGGAAGCTTATTGCCTGTAACCAATGTATTTCCTTGTAAAATTTTTCTCATGTAAGTTCCTAAGATGGAGCTTTTTTTTGATCCATAAACTGATTTCTGTTAGAGTCTTTTCAAAGACACCTCAAAGATGAAGTCTAAACTGTTGTGTGGTATTAGATGACCAATGGCTCATTCAAGTAGATTTTATCTGCAGATTTCTCTAATTATTCTTCAGTTTCCAGATTATTTATTTCTGGTTTATAGCAGAACACTTCTGAAACATATGGACCCTAGTATTCATGACTTATAAACTATCTTTAGTGAAATCAGTGAAGCTGCACAAATCTGTGTCAGCTAGTGAGCTAATGCACATTTTATACAGCTCTTGCTTATGGAAAAGGGTAACATTTTTAAGACCTTCATTTGACAGTCTATGAACTGGTGTTTATTTCAAGTGGTGTTTATTTATGTGGAAAAATACACTTTGGAAAGAGAAATTGTGAAAGAAATTACAGTTTTGCTTATACCTTATAGAAATTATTTACATGGCGAAGAGAGACAAAAGAGAGTTTCAAACATCTTCCAAAATTCTACATTTTCAGACCCTTTCACCAAATACAAGTTTGACCTAAATCTGCAGCTGTATGACACAAATAACTCCTTTTTAAAACAATACTGGACTGCTTAGGGCTCCTGAGTTTGGTTCCAGTTCTGTAGTGTGTTGTCGTGGTTTAAACCCAACCAACTGCGCAGCTCGTTCACTCACTCAACCCCCCTTTCTTGCCCTCCCCTGCTTCCAGAGAGATGGGGGGAGAATCAAAAGAATGCAACTTCCACAGGTTGAGATAAGAACAGTTTAGTAACTAAGGTATAACACAAATCACTGCTGCTACCACCAATAATGATAATGATAAAGGAAAAGAATACAGCATCTCATCAACCACCGAAAGATAATTCACAACACCCCACCAACCAAGTGCTGACTAACCACCTCTTCCAACCACCCCGAGAGCACCAGGCCTTCCTGATCACCCCCAGTTACCTCCTGGGCATGACGTGCTATGGTATGGAATACCTCTTTGGTCAGTTTGGTCCTGTCAGTACAGTCCTGTCCCTCCTTCCTCCCGGCTTCCCCTCCTCCCCGGCAGAGCATGAGGCTCATAAAGTCCTTGGTCAGGACAAACATCGCTCAGCACCAACCAAAAACATTGGCCTTATCAGCCTTGTTCCCGGGCTAAGTCAAAACACAGCTACTAAAGAGAAGAAAAACTGACTGCAACTGCTGAACCCAGGACATGTGTCAATAACGTTGAGTGAAGTTGGTGAAAGGTACTAAGATCTTGCTGAGATAGACTCAGATCACAGGCTTCCCATGTCAAGTCACTTTTGTTTTCTACTCTTAAGAGTACAGAGGAACTGCTTTAATATGGCTTTTCCATCCTTACCCTTTATTCTTCCCTTATTTTTCTACAACATTTATGATCTTTCTTTCAGGACTGATTTCCCTTGCACTCCAGCTGTGCTTACAGTTCTGTTCTTACATTCCCTTTTTCCAGATGTGTCTGCTGTCAATTTACTCCTGGTTTTACTCAAACACTAATTTTCCCCAAGTAAGAATATTGCTACAGACCTCAAGATTTGTCTTTAGATAAACCTGTCTCCAGCAGTCATGGCCATACATTCTTGTTTTTATTCTCAGATTAAAAACCAAAACAACTTTTTTTCCACTGTGGCTTTATTGCTAGATTTTCATTATTTTCTTAAGTGCCTTTAATCTGCTGGAATTTATTTCTCACATCAGGTCAGCAGCCCTAATGTCAGAAGACAAGGCCCTGTTGACCATCTGCAGGTTTCTAACATTGCCAATTTGAATTTTTAAGAATCTTGCAAGACAATCATCAATACAGTCTAGGAATCAAGGTCTTAAAATAGACATAGTTTTAAGATAGCCATTCAGTATAGTTTTATAGGGATACAGATTTTTTAGGAAAAGTTTTACTTTCTAATGCAAGGCAGTCAACAACTCATAAATTGGAGACAGACTCATATATAATGAAGTCTTCATAAGGTCTCCTACTAGAATATAGAAGATTAATGACAAACTTTGAAATTTAATGTCCCACTTCCTTATCCACTGTCATGATAAAATGAAAAGAAATTACTGTTGGATAAATAGCGCTGAAAGAAGAATATGTTTGTGACACCTGTGCTGGAAAAAGTATTTTATGCTTTATTGCAATGATATTGACATTATGATCTTATGAATGAAGGAAGAAAAAATTCACTTAAGACAGGTGTTGTTGCAGAAAATCATTTGGGTATTTCATGTGTCATTTTAGAATTTTTTGCATACTTAAACCTTTTTGATGGTTTGAATGGTTTGGTTAAAATGGTTTGGTTTGAATCTTTTCAAGCCCTTTAAAACAATGAACAAAAGTTGTATTACCATATTCTTCTGCATCATAGTGGAAAGTTTCCAGAGACTTTCCGCATTAAATAGCTGAGGTATTTCTGGAAGTCTGAGAGGAAATTACTACCTAGAGACAGCCTGTTGTTTTTCTGTTTAGAAACCTTGAAGATGGCCAGAATCCAGCTTTCCAAACTAGCTGTCTAAAGGATAACAAGGCTCTATAAAGGTTCTCACCAAACTGGGGGAAATGGGGAAAAAAAAAAAAAACAAAACCAAACCATTTGATGACCAAGTGTTTCTTATGAACCTGCAGAGATTACAGGATTTTGATACGTGCTAGGATCAACTAGATAGCTGAGGTGGAAAATAATAGTTTTACTTAACCTTTTATTTTCAGGTTTTTTTCCCAACATAGTGTGACCACTGTTAAAGTAAAAATGTTAATCAATACTGAACAGAGTGCCAAAGTTACTAAACACTACTTTATACTCACTATAAGATTAATTTAGATTTTCAGAGTACCAAATCTCAATGGATAGCAAACGTCAATACACTGTGACATAACACATTGTTGTTTTAAAATAATTTGCATAAATAACTGAAATACAAAAGAAAATTTGTTTTCTGTTAGCATATTCTGAATGTATCTTTTGCACTCTTTCAGCTGGGTGCATCACATCATGCATAATAAATACTGGGACCTATCTTGTAGGAAAGAGTCTGATCATCACTAGGAACTGATACAAAGTTCATTGCTTAACCTGCTTTTAGAATAATGTTGAGGTTGGTAAATACGTGTATACATAAGCTGGTATGAGAATTTGTCTCTTCTACCATTTCTCACAGTGCTTTCATCAACATGTGCTTTTTTTCTCTGCGTATTTAATTGCTGCTTTCTCTTTTGTCCAATCTGCCATTCTGAGAAACCAGCACATGCTTAGGATTAAAACCTGAGGCTTAGTACCAAATTTAGAAGAAAGAGAACAAGTGGATCTGAAGTTTGTATCTGTTAGGCAAGAAATGCAGGGACTGTTAGCAACAGAAGTGGACGTCTCTCTCACATCCCTGGTAGGAACAGATAATAGTTTATTTGTTGCCTATACACTGTAAACTGATAGACTTGATCTCTGAGATCAGTCAGTAAAAGCTTCTACTTATCTACGAATCCTGGATTCAAACCCCATTGCCAAATAATTGCTCATAATTTTTGTGACAAATGTTGACACATTTTTCCATACTTCTATCTCTCTCTCCTACTTGCATAATTACCAACCAGGCTAAACATTTCCTGCAGGCATGAAAAGAATCTAACTTCAATATTTTGATTATCCATTAATGCAGGTCCTATCTGATTGAGTTTTCTGCTTGTTCACTTGGCATGTAACACTCTGTGACCTTGAAATACGAGCATTAAAGGCAGGATACCTTATCTTGCTGCATGTCACTGTCATCAAATAAAGCTTCTATTATGGGTGCTTTGAAGTGAGCTGGTGGTGAAAAGAAAATCTCTACTGTTAAGCCTACCTTAACACAAAGTCTGTGTTATTTATTTATGATGTTACATGAATCATCTGCACTTTCTGTAATAAGCCCAGAGCTGTGTGTCTTCCATTTCAGCTGACATTTTGCTGTTATTTGCCAGGTTAAATAACTACTGTGAAATCACTCTGAGCTGATGCATAGTCATTGTTTTGCACAAAATAGATATTTAACTCAGCCAAAAGACGTTTTTGAAGAATAAAATTTGACAAAGTACATTTTTGAAATTAAGTAGGTTTGCACCAAAATTCATTTTTTTTGAGATAGCTAAAAGGATTTCTGCAGAAAATTTGACAAACTATTTTACTGCTGTGCAAAAAGTAAAAAAGAAAAAAAGTTATGAGCAAAAAGGATTTTTTCAGGATCTCAGGGTACTAAAAAGCTTTTATTTGGGGTTACATATTCTTAGCCTCACCTGATGTTTGAAAGCTGTGTCTTTGTAAAGAAAAAGAGCTGTCAGCTACACATTTTTGAATGTTAAAAAGGAGCTAATAAAATGACATTTTTCTTCTAACTTGCATTTTGTTTGTTATTCCCAGAGATTTGATTTTATCACAAGGCAAATTCTTGATAAACCTACTGTATTTTGTGATGCTTTAGCTTGCTTGATTATGCCCTAAAATGATAGGTATGTTGTGCATAGAGTAATTGAACATCTCTGTCTCTCTAACTGCAAGAGGCAGAAAATTGAGCACAATTCAAGGATAAGAAGTTTTGCCTGCAGTTTTTTAGCTTCTGAGAAAATTTGCTGATAGGTTTGCTTGGATACTTATACTCCTACTTGAGGAAAAAAGTTAATAATAGTAGTGCAAGCTGTACAAAAATGGACTGAAATTGTTCACAACTGACAAGATATTGTTATTTAAAGATCTAGAGGCTGCTGGTTAATAATTTATGAGCTTCTGATGCAGTACACTATGTGACTTTCATTTTTGTGTTCATGGAGCATATCAAATGCAAGGTGTTACTTGTAGGTCTGGACAGACTTTTTCCCTTTTTTCTCTCTTCCAATAATTTTTTAAATACCTGCTATGTTATGCAAATCTGGGAGGATGGAAGTAAGAAAACCAAACAATTCTAGCTTAAGAAAATGCCATCATGGCATTCATCATTAACTTGTGACATTTTCTGTTCGTTTATTAAACTGGCATTTCATGAAAGCGTGCCCATACTAATTGTATTTTCATAAACTGTTATTTTCTTCTATTAAATGATTTTATACCATTTGCCATACAGGAATTTCAACATGGTTAGTAAACTCTAATGATTAAAGCTTTAAACCCATCTTGATGGGTCTCTTACCTGTTCCCAGCTTAGCCTGAGACATAGTTTTTAATGTCAGTTGAAACTGATTTTGAATGGTGCTAATGGTGTTGGACAGAGTCAGCATTACTTCAGTCTAGCAGTCTAATTTCAACCCAACCCCCCAAACATCTTGCCTTTTGCTACATAGATTCCTAGTCTTTTTTCCTCCAGTTTGCAGCCTTCAGTAAATGCAAATTTGCAAAGGAGGATCTAGTAGTGCCTTAGCCTGACATCACATTAATTTCCAGCTCCCTGTAGGATGTTTTCTGTTATTCAGTTAGAGTCTTGCAGTTCACTGAAGTCACATCATCTTGCAGAAAGCCACAGTCAGTAGCTTTTTACAGCAGTGTTAAGCAGTGGAGTGTCACCTTTAGCAAGAGAGAGACAGAAACAGAATTGCATAATAAACATGCAATGCAGCAAAAACCTATGGGATAATCTGCTACCTCTTTCACTGCCCTCTCACAGGATATGTGACTCAGAGGACTAACATGCTGTGAATAATGCACCCCCAAGCACACTAGTGCAAACTGTAGGAGGGCTGTGCACATTCCAGCTCTCTGTTGTTGGTGCCTCCTGCAGTTTTATCTCACCCTTCAGGACTTGCCAGAGGCCTGGTTTCTATTTTAAAATCACGTTCCTAGAGGCATTTCTATGAAAAGGTGAACGTTGGGCCCTCCACTGGGAAGGGCCCAATGACGGATAAGTTTTACAGCATATCTTCTGACCCTAGGATTTAAATGTAAATCTCAAGATACTAATTCCTTGGGAACAGATTATGGATGTAAATACCAATCTGTGGTGGAAATGTTAGTCATTTGTTAGTCATATGAAAAAGAAACTTGAGGCAAACAATCCCATGTGCTTGCTACCTTGTAAAAAATAATTGGTTCATTAATCTTAGCTCTATTAATTTAGTTGTATTATGAAGGTCAA
Organism: Agapornis roseicollis; assembly: GCA_002631895.1. Lineage (NCBI taxonomy): Eukaryota > Metazoa > Chordata > Aves > Psittaciformes > Psittacidae > Agapornis > Agapornis roseicollis. The sequence goes on from NDXB01011242.1 coordinate 22,929, forward strand.
ATACAAGAAGATCCTTTTGAGTTCTCACAAAGTTAAACAAAGCTCTCCATATATTTACCAAAATTTCTTTCTTCCTAAAACCAAGATGTCAATAACACCTTTCAGTAATTAATTAGGAAGAATAACCAGGAATATAGTGAGAGACACAGAGTAAATGAAGAGACCATATAGCTGCAGAAGAAGTGAATGTTACTAGTACATTCCTTGTATACAACTTTAATGTTAGCTTCCTTTGAAAATAAAGCTCTGAAAGAGCTCATATAATGAGAGTAATATTACCAGATCAACTTATAAATACAGATTTATCCATGATATCTATAGAGATACAAATGAGGAAAGTCAAGCAAAATTGCAGACAAATTTGGAATAAAGTTTTGACTGTTTTACTGGTAAATGGCCAGTTATCTCAAACTCCTCCTCCCCAAACACACCCTATTGGATTTGCTGGGCAAGGCACAGTACACAATTTTCCTGTGTTCCTAAATTCTTTTCCATTATGTGTTTTCCAGAATTGTGGTTTGGGGATTTCTGTGATTTGTAAAAATATGAAAAAACTGACCTAATAAGCAATTGGTATAAATATTTGTTCTTCCTTTTTCTCAGTATTTGTTCTTCCTTGTCTTAAAGGTATTCTCTTCAACTACAGGTTAACCTCTAAGCAAGAGTGCACTTGGGGAAACTAAGAACATTAAAATGCGTCTCCAAATGTATTAACTCTTTATAAAAATTCATGCAATGTACAGACATTGCTCTGACTACAAAATAGCTAACAAAATAGCAAGTTAAAGACCTTGTAAGAAGTGAGTGATATAACAGCCACTCAGAGAAAAAAGAGTAGGCAGCCAGCAGTGAAGTTTATTGATGTAATAATTTTGTTTCCCATTTATAAAAGTTTAATCTTAGGCAGTTGTTCACAGGCATTGCATATCAATCCAAGTCCATGGTACAGTATATTTGGTTGTAAGCTCTACGTTTTCTTCTTGTGCTCTTTCTAACCACATGATTTTAGATAATCTGAATATTTTAATAACCATTTTTTGCCTTCATAAACAGTCTGTCAATTCTCTAAAAAGTAATTGTCTAGGTGTTGTGGTTTAAACTCAACCACGCAACTCGCTCACTCACTCAACCTCCCTTTCTTGCCCTCCCCTGCTTCCAGAGGGATGGGGGGAGACTCAAAAGAATGCAACTCCCACAGGTTGAGATAAGAACAATTTAGTAACTAAGGTATAACACAAATCACTGCTGCTACCACCAATAATAATAATGATAAAGGAAATAACAAGGGAAGAGAATACAGCATCTCACCAACCACCGAAAGAAAACTCACAACACCCCAACCCAACCGAGTGCTGACTGACCAACTCCTCCAACCACCCCAAGAGCCCTAGCCCTTCTGGGTAACTCCCAGTTACCTCCTGGGCATGACGTGCTATGGTATGGAATACCTCTTTGGCTAGCCTGGGTCAGGTGTCCTGTCCCTGCTTCCTCCTGGCCTCCCCTCCTCCCTGGCAGAGCATGAGGCTCACAAAGTCCTTGGTCAGAACAAAACATTCGAGCAGTAACTAAAAACATCCCTGTTATCAGTTTTGTTCCAAAGTTGAGTCAAAACACAGCTGCACCAGCTACTAAGAAGGCAAAAAATTGACTGCTGTTGCTGAACCCAGGATACTAGGACAGATACTTCCTTGCCTTTTGGGGCTTATTTAATTAAAACAAAAAACTTACTCTCATTGCACATCCACTTATGTAGCATTGCATGTTATTTCAAGACTTTTTCTCATGCTGCTATCAAAATTTGTGATTTCACCTGATGTTTCAGAAATCTATCTCATGCAGTTTCAGAAATCCCAGTCTATTTGGACCTTTATTCCAACACACTCAGCACATTCGTGGACTTAATTCTCCTTTTCTTACAACAGCAACTTATACCATATACCCATAGGTTAGGGTGAACCCTTCTGTGTTCCACTCACTTTGGATAGCAGAGGTCAGTAGACACAACCAGACATGATCATTCAGGAAAAAAAAGAAAGGGAAAACACAGAACAGAAAGGTGTACTTACGTCATGAAACGGTACCTGTTTAAGTGTGAATGTGACTGTATTTTACTGCATTGAGTTGCCATTGTACAGAAAGTGCCATAGAGCTGTGAAAACTCAACTACCAACCCACACCAGAAGGCTCATGGTGGGCATATTGGTCTTACTGAAACTATTTCTTAAAGGTAACTGACACCTGAAAAACATTTCCAGAGTGCATGTAGTGGTTTTGTGAACTATATGTGGTCAAAGGAGATGTATATCTGAATTGCACAATGTCCTGTTACTACATGTTCTTGTAAAAAGTACTTCTCCAGATTTCTTGTAGGCCTCCTTTAGGTATTGTAAGACTGTTATAAAGTTTTTCTGAAGACTTCTTTTCCTCAGGGTGAACAAGACCAACTCTCTCAGAAGAGATGCTCCAGATCTCTGATCATATTTGTTATCCTCCTCTGGACTCTGATGCTGGAAGCCCCAGAGATGAATACAGGACTGCAGGCAGGGTCACATGAGAGTGGAACAGAGGGGCAGGATCCCCCCCTTGACCTGCTGGTCATGCTTCTTTTGATGCAGGCCAAACAAATATCCTCTCACACACGTGTCCTTGGTAAATCTACAGGACCTGTCTAACTAATGTAAGGGATTTTTCCCCTTACCCATAGTAGCGGAGACCTGTGAGAGTTCAAAAGTGGTTTTAAAGCTATGTTTACTTCCCCTTAAAATGTAGGTGACAATTTCTGAAGTACAGATTTTCTTTCATGGTAAGAATCTGGAGTGCTGCTGTCTGTTACCTGCAGGTAATTATGTCTGCTCTTTTTTAATCTCAAATATTATATTATCTCCATATATATATATATATATATAGGGCGAAATGCAGGGTGTGTTCCTGCCCAGTTGCTTTGAAATTAGATAGGTATTATGTCACAATATTTCTGTGCAGTTTTGGATTTTTTTAAACAGAATATTATTACTGAAAAGAGGTTAAGCATTGCTCATGGATGTGTGTTGGAAGCTGAGGGAATGCAAAAGGTATCTGCATTGTAACCACAACCAGAGGGTCTGTCAAAGTATAAAAAAGAAAAGAAGAGACTCCCATTTCCTCCCACTGTGCTTTTTTTCCTGGTTTTCTTACTGTCAAATAAGACACTGTAAACTAGCCTATCCTTTATCTGGAAGTGAGTCTTAAATGCAATTTGGGAGGTATGTTTGTAATAGTGGAATGTCTGCGTTATTGCACTCCAGATGAACTCTTCTGTTCCTGCGTGTGCCAGGGGACTGTGTGTTCTGAATAAGCATGACAACACAAAATTAATCCCATTTCTGTAGCTTTACTCAGTTTTTACAGTTCAATATTCTAAAATGACAAATGTACTGTCACCTGGAACAAGTGCTCTCTTTTAAAAAAATGCTGGTGCAAAATGTCCTGTTGGGAGTGATAAGATTTATAGCCTTCATGTCATCTGTTTCTTAAGTTAAGAGTTGTGGTTTTGCCATGCAGCCAGTATAATGCACTTTTTTTTGTGGAATTTTAGCGGGGCTGTGTGAGTGTTTCAGTCAGTGATTCTTATTAAACTATTAGATTAACTTGGAATAAAATAAGATTATAAAATATTACAGAAATAAAAATTTACAAAAAGGAACATTTGATGTTGTATGGCCTCAATTTTTCCACAACTAGCAAAACTAGCTTCAGCTGTCAAATAAGTGCTTTAATTTAAAATTAGTTCTGCATATTTTGCCATTCTAGTTGGGCAGTTTTCCACAACTGCTGCCTTGCAACAGTTTCTAGTCTTTCAGACATGACTGAAAACATGTTTTCAAAAATTATTTCTCACATAGATAACTACAGAGATATAGTTACATAGATAACTCTTGTGCAGATACAGGGATGCAACTGCATTGAAAAACTTCCATCACAGCTCTCTGAGTTTTTCTTCTGTTCATATACGGATGCATCTTGTGTACCCTTCTGTTGAGTTTGCATTGGTGGAGACCATGTTGTGGTTTAAACCCAGGCGGTAACCCAGATACACGAAGCCGCTCACTCACTCACCACACCCTTTCCTCCCCCTGCTAGAGGAGGAATGGAGAATAGAATCTAAAGAATGTAACTCACACGGGTTGAGATAAGAGCAGTCCAGTAACTAAGGTATAACACAAACCACTGCTGCTACCACCAACAATAATAATGATAAGGGAAATAACGGAAGAGAATACATCCACTCACCATCTGCTGACTGATACCCATCCCGACTCGTGCAGTAATCAGTCCTTCCAGGTAACTGCCCCAGTTTATATACTGGGCATGACGTGCTGGGGTATGGAATACCTCTTTGGCTAGTTTGGGTCATGTGTCCTGTCTCTGCTTCCTCTCTACTTCCCCTCCTCCCTGGCAGAGCATGAGACTCAGAAAGTCCTTGGTCAGAGTGAACATTACTTAGCAACAACTAAAAAAATTGGTGCTATCAGTGCTATTCCTGGGCTGAAAGTCAAAACCATAGCACTGCACCAGCTGCTAAGAAGGAGAAAAACGACTGCTACTGCTGAACCCAGGACTGACCACTATAAAATAAAGCAGGAAAAAAAGTTAATATATTACTTGTAGGCATTATTCCCTAGATAATCTCTGGCAAATGTTTTGCAAGTAAAGGAAAATTAGGATCTCGTCTTTTTGTTAGTTCTGTTAAAGAGCAATAGTAAAATGTATTTCTGACAGCGTCATTTCACAGCTTGTACTCACTAGGAAATTATGCTTCATTAGCACATGTTCCTTCAGTCTGTGACACTGTCGAAGTGTTGATCATGTATCTACTGCCAGTTTAACTTTTTTGTCATTCATTGTGATCTAAAAGCCACTTTTTTGTCTGTTTGTGGAGAATTGAACAAATACATTTTTTTCTTCACTCATCATTAATAGCTTGCAGTGTGATGCACAATTTATTAGCTTGCTTTGTGGCTGTTCATGTATTGCTATTAAGTTATCCAAGGGACAGAGCACTACAAAGGTATCTTGACTTCTGTTCCTATTAATCATTATGGGATACAAATAATAGATGTTAATATTTCTTAAAATTAAGTTAAACCACTGTGGTTTTGTTAGAGGTTTTTGAATGTTAAGATGATAGAATTCCCTGTCTCCTGTCCTTGCATGCTGCTTGTATCCAAACCTTCTCTAACAAAAATTTTGCAGTAAGTTGCATAAGGCACTGCCTTGACTTTGACTTTGCTTTTTTTATTCCCACTGCAATTTGCAATTTTTCCTCTGTTTAAAAACTTCTTATTCATCCCTTATGATGATGTTAAAACAAAAAGAAAACATGCACAATAATATGTGGCCATTGGTGCCAAGGCTTATTGTCCTGTGGTATTGATGATACAACCACAACACTTTCTCCCGCTGTGTGAAGTGCTGTTAACCTGCCAGCCTACAGAATTAATAATATTTCTTCTCTCCCTGTTTTCTACTTCCACTAGTTAAATATTTTCCCCTCATAAAGCAAGGAAAAAGAACAAAAAAGGCAGAATTAGTTAATCATCTAATGAATTTTTCTACCTATTTTTAAATGATACATATTGATGCTGATGGCTAGTTTTGAATGCTTTGCTCTTGCCTTCCTCTTAGTCACTGCAGAGTAGTTCATCCAGTCCTTTCAAGTGCAACTTATTCACTAAGAGCATTTTCCATACCCACCACTGAGCTATTTCCGCATCTTATCTGTGCTGTTTTTCTCATGGTTCTTACTTGTCCTTTAAGTAAAAGACATTCATATCTTGCATTGTAACTAACTGAAATACAGATTTAAAAGCTGAAATAGCTATTCTGCTGGGGAACATGCATTGGCAGGTGCAACCTTAAAGAGAAGTTAGTGTGCCAAGCCCACCCATTTTTGGGCATACAATGGGAGTGTGACCTCTTGCTCAGCTTGCCAGCACCGGACAGCCTCTTGAACACCTTGGGGGGCAATGGCAGGACTGGCTCTATGGCCCCCAAAACTCATCATGCTTATGAAGAAGGACTTTGTTCAAGACTCTTTTACCACAGTACTGTCGTGATCATGGTCCCAGAAAAATGTAAATGATATCAGTTAATGCCTTTTTGGAGATGAGAATGAAGAATGAAAGTAGAGGCCAAAACATTTTCAATTCCATCTTTTCCTATAGATCTATGCCAGGCTGCGCACAGACAACAGAAAAAACTGTGACTTCTGTTGAAAAAACAGATACATAACCCACAGGATTGTCATAAGACGTGGGTCTTTCCCCACTCTTACTGTTTTCTGGGGAACACCATCTTTTGCACAAAGTGTGTACTGCTGGAATGGGATTTTTCAGACCTGGTAAGAATTATTCTAAATCTTTGCCCATCAAAGGCAGCAGTAAAACTTCTACTTCTGACAGATCAAAGAATTTAGGCCAATTCTGAGAACAGTGGAAATCTTATCTTTGACCTAGTTAGGTGTTCGGGTTTGTTCATGTCCGAGGAGAATAGTAAAATCTGTTTGTTGTTCTACTGGAATACAATTCTAAGAGAAACAGTATTCCTTCCATTCTTTCTTCTAATAAGTTTTACCATTAAATGTTGATTAGTGGAGCACGTTGATTTGATGTGCTTTTTCCTAAAATGCCCTTATTTTAGGTAATTAACCTTATGAAATAGTATGTCACTACCCAGTCTTCTCTTTTTCTACCTTTTAAATAACATGAAACACTCTGTGTTGTGCATTTCTAGGAGCAAAGCTCACCCATTCTTCACACTGTTGTTTTCAGTGAATCAGTTATTTACAGTGCAACCTAAGAGAGTACCCAAGAGATTAATGGTTTTCTTGACTATTTGCAATACTGTTCTCCTAGTACCTTAATAAAGATGAACAATATTTAAGTGCTAGGCATTAGAGATCTCTTTATTTCAATTTGCAAGGGTGCTTTTTCATATAATTTTCTTTGGAACAAAATATACCCTGGAACATTCCTCACATTGCTCCCTTAGCTGTTGATTTGGAGTGAATTAAAGGAAACATGTTGTGAAAGGTGAATAGCTAGGGGGAAAAGAAAAAAAAAAAGGTCTAACATTAAACTATAAATGTTTCAGCTTTTTCCTCTATCAAACCTCAGGGTAATATCTTTCCAACATCATGCTTTAGTAAAAGTCTTTTTAGTCTATGCATGTCTTTCTAAACAAGACAGACAAAAGCTTTTATTTTAAAAGCGAACAGCTAAGTGATTTGCCGTGCACTTGCCATGAATAGTAAAGAGTAGATCTGTGGTGTGTTCCTCCTTTTAATTAGCACACTGCTATAACCTGGCTGCTGTTGTCTCTGTACGGATGAGTACTGTCTTATTACAATGTACCTAGAAGATAGTACTTGAAACAATTTATGAAACAACTTAGAAAGAAAATACAATACAGTATTCTTGGGATTGGTTTAAAAAACTTCAGTGTTTTATTCATCCTTTTTATGGAAAGAATTGGCTGTTAAAGCTTTGAGTAAATTCAATTATAGATATTGTCTTGTATCAGAATAACTTTAAAGTAGGGTTTTGTAAGTGTAGTAGGGAAAGGGTTATTTTCCAGATCTGGATTGTGTATATGCTGTTTTAAAACCAAAAGCATTGTTAGCAATTTCTCTTGTAGCAAACCATTTCTGTATGCCTTATATGTAATTGGGAAAGATAATATTTTTAATCACATTTTTTATAAATTTGTCTGATATACTATTCTAAATGCTTTTGAAATTTCTCACAGCTATTCTAGAAAGAGCAGAATTTTGAAGTAGCATCACTAAAATAAAAAAACATTATGGTTATATTTAAGGGAAAGGGAGGATGAAGACCTATCAGAAATCTTGTCAGAAGTTTCAGACAATGAAAGAATGAAAAAAAAGAAGGGGCTGGCAAGAAGAACCTGCATTTCATGGTCACAGTTGCACTTTCTGATGGAGACTTCTGGCAATTCAGGAAAATATCCTCTCCAAGATAATACATACTTCTTTTATTACATAAAACAATGATAAGAACATATCAAAGAATAAAATAGAATGGCTAAATCTATTTTAAATTTATTCTGTTGTTGTAGATTTCAGAAATATTCTGTTTGGAGACTTTTAAACAAATTTATTCAAGCCTTCTCACCCAGGGGATATTTAAGGTTTTCTCCTAATGTTTTCTTACATTAGAAGACATCTACCACTTCTGAGTTTGTTTTTTCTTTTTTGCCTCAGGAATCTCTTCTGCCATGTCCTGTGGAAGATAAGTGTACATGTGTGCCGGTATAAAGGTTCAATGAAACCAGGAAAAGGTACAGGCAAACAGCTGCTGCTGGTTTTGCTTTTCTGCAAAGTTGGTAGTGGATCCTCACTAGAAATGTGCATAAACCATCTCTGTTACTGCACAAGGAATGTGACCTCCTGAGTTACGATTGACATTGAAGTAGCCAAGAGACAAAGCAGGCTTTTCAAAGAAATTCCTGTGAAAGTATCAGTATTGTTCAAATACCTACAGTGTGCTGGAAACTATCCAGAGTGAAAAGAAATGAGGCTGTCTTATGACCTGCACTCTCTAAATCATGGTTAAATACTTTTGTCAATAAATAATACAGAAAGATTTTAGAAAAATCTACAGTACTTTCCTCAGCAATTCCTATTTTTTTAAGTGACTTATTGGTCTTCAGCGAGTTCCACAGTAGAAGAATCATGTTTTTTGCTGTATTATTCACAGTAAGGATTTTTTTAAATGAAGCACATTAGGAAATAAGATTTTAAAAATGTCAGAGGTGTAAGATAAGCAGATACCAAATTTCTAACAATGAACAAAATTTCTTCAAAATTATATGGAGCCCAAAATGCCATAGTGTTTTCATGAGACATATATGTATGTAACCAATCAGAGTGCAGAAATGAAAAGTGTGTACATACATTTTCAGTTCAACGCAGTGTGTGAGATTGAAAAAATATGACACCTGTTTTTTCATATATACATTAATGTACATATATTTACACATAGGTGTGTATTCGCAGTCATATGAATGTCTTTTAAAAGTGGCTAGTAATTCAGCATGCTTTTTTTTGAAGGGTCTTGCTTTCCAGATAGTACCATTTTCATCGTTTGCATTGCAACATCCAAGTCGCCAAATCCCACATTGTTTTTGATACCTTATGCAAACATATAGAAGGAAACAAAAGATGTTCTTGTAATAGCTTAGAACTAATTCTTACTCATTGGTAATGAAGCCCTGATAAATTTACAGACTGTGAGGAATGAAATGGCTCTAAATCCTTTCATATTCTAACATTTTTATATGGAATGTATGTGACAGAAAAATTACCCATCTCACGGCATTAAACCAACTTCATGGGATGTTTTGTATCTGATTACATGGAAAATCAAGAATTCAAACATGGTACCTAAGGAAGGACAGTGAAAGAGGAAGATATTAACTTATACAATTGTATTATGAATTAACAACTTTAACATAAATTTGAAATTATTTTAAAACCTGTGTGACCTTTTCTGTAAAAAATATATGGAGGTACATATTTATATAGAATATATGTAAAATAAATGTCTGTTTTCTATTGTCTAATGTTACCAGATGTGAATTAAATGTTGTCTCTAATAAAATAGCATGCATGTTTCTAATAATTTGTGAGTGAAAAGTGTTGATATTTAAGTTGCCATTACATCAAACTGCCTTTGAACTCAGACAAAAGCTATTCAAAGGTCATCTTGGGAGTGGGTAAGCAGCTGCAAAAAAGTTCCACATTTGGGAAAATAGAGGAAAAATTGGTTTTGCTAGTTGGTTTTAAAAAAAAAAAAAAAAAAAAAAAACTGTTAACATAAATATCACCTTCCCATATATCATGTATCCACATAATTTTTCTGTACAGCTAAAACATGCAGCACCTATACTGAAATCTGACTTCACCACCACAAAGTGTTTAGACACAGACAGCATAATGTGGCTGACATTTTCCCAGAACTTGCTTCTCACAGCACTTTACCTACAGCTGTAATTGTGCACCACAGCAGTGTGACACCTTTCCTGCAAGGCCTTTTGTGGAATACATCCACTGTACAGTGGGAAAATAAAATATGAGTCTTGACTGAATCCGGTGGTAGGACTCAAAGGACTAAAACTGGGAAACTGTTCAGCACAATTTCTATATAGCGTGCAGAGGAAAACTTAATGACAAAAGACTGTACTGGCAAACTCTGCCTTGTTACCTGGCAATGATGTGTATAGCAGCATGGATTACCTAGACATAATCTCTTCCAATGTTATTTTGCAATAAGAAAAAATAAAATCAGAGAAATGCCGTAAGAACTGCATATATAAATAAAATTCACTCATGACGAGTCACATAATCCCATGCAATCCAAGTTATGCAGTTCACTTTGGGACACAGGGATCATGATTGTATGTTATTAATTCTGAATGATGAAAGAGGGAAAGTAGCCAAGTGCTTACTGAATCCTCATTTCTAGCTCAAGCGGCTGCTTCTTCATCCTTGCTTGCCAGTTCTGAGTGTATTTCAAGGAACATTACTGAGAACAAAATCGAACACCATCAATATTAATGATCTGAACTAGGAAAATAGCTTTTAGTGTGCAAATTAATTACCCTAATCACAGGGTTTTTTGTATCCATTTTAATGAAATAACTATTTATTTCACTGAGTCCTGAGCTTTTCTTTTGCAAATAAGGCACATTTACATTATAAATACATGAAATTTAAATGGATGACTAAATTAAATTGAGGACGGAAATAGACCTTTTTAAATACAATTTTCATAGGAAAAACAGCTAGATTAATGGGTTGGTTAGCTGACTGGCATCTGTGATTACATCTTTTTAATGTATGTCAAATAGAATTTAATGGACCTCAAGAAATGTCTACATTGTCAGTAATATTCAGGGTTTACTGAAGATGCATTTTATCTCCTATTATTGAAGTGTAGACAGCTGAAGGCATACTGTTTGTCTTTGGGCAAATATGTCTATAGCATATAGCATAGACATATTATGGTTGGAAACAATAATAATATAAATTTACATTTCTCCTTTCCTGTGTTGTGTGTGCCCATTCCTCTGAAAATGACTTACTGGAACTAAGACAGGAAACTCCACTCTAAAATGGTGGTGTCTGTTTGCGAAGTCCTCTGATTTAATCACCACACACACATTAGTTTCATACTCTTGTTTTCTAATAAAGACAAGAAAGGAGCACATGCTTAGTTCAGAGGGACTTTAAATGTATCTTTTAGATTCTATGTGTTTTGAAAACTTTATTTATTGAGGCAAAGCTTTGAAAGGCTCCATATTCAACAGAAGCAAGATTTGAAACACATTCTAGCTCAGTTTTTGATAACAGTTCTGCAGAACAGAGCATCTTTCTCTGCTTGCTTTTTTCCCAGTCGAGCCACCAGAGACATCTTCAGCTTCCTTTGATTTGAAATGATCAATGGCAGCTGCAGCAGGCAGGCAGGGGGCCCCAGGCACAATGCAAACAAGTCTCCCAGCTCACTAGGATTTACATTTCAATTGCTGCCACATTTTTAAAGATAATTATAACCTTTTTATATTAATATTTTTCTCTGTGTGTCTCTGATATTTTAACAACATAAATATTAATTTAGCACATCAAGGAGAACAAGCTTTCTTCACTGCAATTACTCAAAGAAAATATCTCCCAAAAACACAGGGCATCAAACATGGCATTACAGTCTCTGGGCATTGGACACACTTTGAAGGGGGGCTTCTGCTGGATTTGATTTTTCATGGCCCTGCACTGTTTTAAAGATTACAAGAGAAAAACCTTTCCTTTTGACTTGAAATGAAACTGTCCTGCTACAAAAGCAGAATGTGCTCACTGTCTGTGCTGACACCTGTGACTTATGTGGCTCCAAACAGTGTCTTTACCATGGTGAAAAATATCAACGAGATGTAGCTGCCTTGATCACATTGATTTTCCTGGGAAGAAAAGATGGGGAAATTACTGCTGGTGGTACTGAGAATTTCTAAAGAGTCTTAAGTGTCTTTTTTTTATTCTTGTTACACCTCCAGCTCCTTATAGCCTTCCCCTTTTGCATCAGGAAAAGCCATCATAATGTACAAGCAGATGTTGTTTTACCTACCCAGATCATATGGATTGTAATATTTTTTTTGGCAGTTTGATCTATAAAAGTTTAGCATGTAACATATTTGACTGATATTTTTAAGTCTTCCCCACCCCTTCTTTTTTTTCTTTTCTTCCACATTTTCTCATGCAACTATAACATTGCTAACTGCCCTTCAGAGCCGAGTATCACTTGCAATATTTACGTTCAAGCACATATGTGGAAATTGTGTTTTCCATAGCAACTGACAAATAAGGGAAATTAATGTGTATTGCAAATAAAATCGGTATCAGTACCCATCAGATATTACAAAGAGGTCATTCTGTTACTCTTCCTGTTTGCAGAGTTACAATCATTGCCTGGGAATCTTTTTATGGGCAAGACCTTCATTTCCTACACACCAAAGCCATGAGCTTGAGCATCACTTGAAGCTAATGGGGAGAAGAAAACTGCTCATGAAATATCCATAACTAGCACATACGTTGTCAAGGGAACTTTGTGTATTATGTATGACCCTTCTGTAATTGTAAAGAAATGATATTCATTTAAGTGAATGTTTATCACAGTTAAAGGTACACCAAGCGAGACAAAGGTCCTATGCCTAAACCCACAGGATTAGTTTGCTCTTTCTGGTCTTGTTAGGAAAAAATATGCCTTTTTTTCATTGTTGTTTCTCCAGCATATGTGATTTCTGGTCTTGTTTGGAAAGTTTATGCCTTTTTTCATCATTGTTTCTCCAGCATATGTGATCTATATGCAGCTTAAAAGAGCCTCTGCCTTTTGTATTTGGATGCCAAATACAGTATTAAACTAAGTGCAATTCTAATATTATATGCCTACATCTGGGATATATCTAGACAGCATATTAAAATTTGCATCAAATTTTAATCCTTTTTCAGCTGCTGTTTGTAGCAGCTATAGGGTTTTTTTATCATTATTATTTGTCTTTATGTATTTTAATTTTTTAAAAAGTCAAGCCCAAAGATCTTGAAGGGGATAAGTTTGGTGGTTTTTCTTTTCAGTTTATAAAATAGCTGCAACATAACTTATACATTTCAGATTCACCAGCCCTCCTCCTTGCTAACCAGATTTTGAGCAATATATTTTAGGTTTTTTTTTCCTAAACTGTAACATTTTTTAATATGGGTTTGGCTTTATCTTTGTATGAATACGTTCTGAGTTCAGGGAGAGATGTTACACACAACATTGCACACAGCATCCTTCACTGAAAGCCAGATTCAAATGCAATAAATGAACCTATTAATTAGTGCCACAGAGGTTCCTCTGTCAGTTATGGGTCTCCACAAAGATTCCTGAAACTTTCTTGCAGTGCTCATGTGAATGAACCAGCAAAAGCTCTAACTCAAAGAGGAGGAAACCAATTTACCATAATTCAAATCACTAGTGGGAGAAGCTGACAAATTTCAAGACGTGCAACAGCTCCAAAAGTGAAGCTGAGTCTGGATGTTATTATGCTCAAGGAAGTGGGCCAAATTTGTCTTGGTCTAATGCCACTAATTTAATACCACATCATCAACAGCACTGAAAGCAGCTGATAAATCTAAAAGGAAAATATCAGTGGATATTTGATCTTCTTTCAGGCTAGCACAATATTGAGACCAGCGCAGTCCTGCTGCTGTACTGTAGCAGACTTGAAGCCAAACTACCTAGGGTAGAGGAAAGAGCTGCAGATATTTCAGGAGATATTTTTCACACTGTGTCCAGGAGAAGATAGTTTGAAAAAGTTAGGTAATTAGTCAGGTGTCCAAAAGCTCAAAAGAATCAGTCCATACTCCCAGCTGTTGAAGAAGCACAGGCTTGGAGCTATTCATTCCACCTTTCTTCTTCAGGATGGACATGGTTCCTGTTCAGACCTGGGCTTCTCCTCATTCTCCTCAACATGCCGTGATGGTTGATAGTCACACAGAGTGCCTACCTGCATTCTTTAAAGTTCATGAGGAACTTGTGGGTTTTGGTTGTTTGTTTGTTTTTTGGTTTTTGGTGTTTTTTTTTTTTTTTTTTTTTTTTTTTTTTGTTTTTTATTATTTAAAATTT